>VFFE01006773.1:395140-479935 GCA_008921705.1 Burhinus oedicnemus | reverse complement strand
CCCCGGAAGGGAAAAAAAAAAAAAAAAAAGCTGCGGAATTCCTCAATGAGTTCCTATCTAATATGTGACCTGGTTATGATTTCAGTAGAATAGGTACATAAGTACTAAAACAGTACAATACAATTCCGAGAGCTTGCAGTTAAGAAACACAACATAGTAGTTACCCTTAAAGCTTTGAAAATATGGACAAAACTGCAGCCACTTGTGAAGTTCCGTATCGTACACAGATGATTCCATTAAACTTTAAATACTGATATGCAGGCACAGACATTGATGTTTGCCTAAACTGGTAAGGAAAAAGTTATTAAGATCGACTGATAATAGTGGTATCCTTCGATTTATGTCTTGTTGCCGTAAAAGTGGAATAATACAGCCCCCTAGCTGTTCATAGCGGCGATTCATGCTTCTACAGCAAAACAACGTGCTAAATTCCATAGGACAAGAGGATACAGTCAGCAAAGAAACTGGATGTGAAGCAGTTAGGCAAAAATATAAAAGATGAAAAAAAATATAAAATATCGTATATTAAGTAGTAGTAATTCACATGCCTATAAAATCTAGAGCAATACAATTCAGATGCTAGAACAACATCATTTGAAACTTCAGCTTCTAAACCATATGCCAGCAGCATCAACCTTTAGCATCCCGTGGGCATTAGGGATCCCATGTGATTCAACCAAGATCATAATTCAGTTTGTTAACTTGAAACTTTCCTTTTGCCTTTTAAAATTTCTGTGATTACCAGCAACTTGGTCTTCTGGAAACCATGCAGTCCTGAACCACAGGACAGGAAACCCTACCTTATACTATGTAAAATATATTTACATGAGGGAATCTCATAGTCTTTGCAGAAAAACTAAATCTCTAGAAAATTACTAATTCTAATTATCTATTGCTGTAGGAATATAATATCCAGGCAGCTTTAAAAACATAATTGTGGAAGACATTAACATCTCAGAACACTGAAATCAGATTCTTGAACAGCATCTTAGAAAACCCATGTAAAAGATGAGAATGTTGGTATCTTGCATTTGCATACTGCTTCTTTTACATGTAGGTTCATTCCCCCCATGTTTAATTGAAAATGATAAAATGTCTCCGTATAGAATAGTACGTAAAAAGCGGTGAGATTTTCTTTTCAAACGTGCACAGTTCTAGCTAGTGATGGGTATTCAGCTTTCAGTGTTCATGCTACACCGGATACACACACATTTACAGAGCAAAGAATATTAAATCATAGAGGAACATTTTGCTTTCGCTTACTGTACATATCTTATTCTAAATTATAGGACCAAATCTTCCCTGACTCCTGCCCTGCATAGGGAAGTCAAAACAAATGCGTGGAGGTTAAAGTCACTTTAGAATTTAGTGACCAAAGGCAAAATTATCATCTTAGATTTTCAAAACTGTATTTTCTGTACATTTGCTAGACTAGCCCTGACAAGTAAAATAAACTTTTCTCCTGATAGTGAACATCACCAAAAATTGTAATTTTATTGGAAGTTTCTCAAAAGTTAGCAGCTCTGTCAGTGTTAATTTCTACAATCTCTGTTTGATGGGTCTTTCTCTGAGGTGAGAAATTTAGGGTACAAAAAGTCTCAATATATTTATACTTGAGTTGAAAGGAGATCAAGAAAAAATGGAAGTGGAAGAAACTAGCCTTGTAAATGCCTGAGGATTTGTTCTACAGAGTAAGGGTTTGTGGGGTTTGGAGGGGGAGATTGTGTGTTTTTGTAGTGTTGGGGGGTTTTTTGTTATTTTGAGTGTGGGTTTTGTTTGTTTACACAATTTCCTGAATAACTCCTAACACTTCAGGAGAAATAAATGCACAGAACAAAATTTGAAGTTAGATATTTAGTCATAAAAAGTATTCAATAAATATGGGATGAAAAGACTAAATATTTCTTGAGTCAGCAACAATGGCTGCTTAATGAACACATGCATTTTTATAGTTTAGGAAGAACCTTATGACTGACAAATGAGATAATTCTCCTGTAATCCAATTGATTATCAGCTGGAAACAGTGTTGAAAATCAAGACCTGTTTGTTCTACTAAAATACCAGATAATCCCATTACTTGGCTTCTCTGCTCCTACTTCTGTAAAATTCTGATGACAGCAGATACCCACAGGGCACTGTAAACACCGAAGAAGTAAACTCGACAGGCCACTCTGAAAGGCAAGTCTGAAAGCTACAGTCACAACTGATGTTACTTGCAGTTTCTTCCCTCCATGCTTTTCTGCAAGCGTTCATTACATCAACTACAGTTCTATCTGTTAAAGACATTTTCCTGGTTTAATCACATGATGCACAGTTAAATCTATAGCACTTTCTTTAGATGGATACAGTTACCTGCTGGTAACACCAGTAAAAAAGCTGTTATGATGGAATGTCTGCCTTTATCCTGCAGCTTTACTAGCAGACCTAATTCAGATGAAAACCAACAATGCATACTTTTACATTATGAAGGTGAACTATTCAGATGTCCTGGACACTGTCTAAATTTGACTCTGACTCAAGTCATTTACATGTAGCTGCATCTTGAATATTCCTAAATAAACTGTATCCTAACTTGGCAGTAAAAGTAACTAGATGTAAAGGACTCCACACTTCTGTCCGTCTGTGAGGGATATGAAGGTGGATTTGCCATCTTCTTTAAGCAGACACACCAAAGCCTTCTAATCTCAAAACCATATTTTATTAGAACAGAAAATAATGGATTAGACTGAGCTTTCTTTTTTAGGAGAGAAAACTCATTTTAGCTGGGTGGGCCTGAATAAATGCAAGGTCTGAAAACAAATCTTTTCCCCACTACTGCATGGATGGAACAGGAGTCTTTTTCTCCAAGTGGTTTCCTGACTTGAACAAAGTTTACTCAGATTCTCCTGGAATTACTAAAAGGTCTTTTTTTTTTTTTCCCCATCACCTCCGAGGCTTCCCTTTGGGTCTATTCAGGCACTCAGGGAAAGGATCCTCAGTGCTTCTTAGAAACCCCCAGCACCCGTCTCTCCAGCCCTTGCTGACTTTTCATGCCTGCCTTGCTATCCACTGCAGAAGCTTCTCACTCCTCTGCCCTCTATATGACCTGAATGCAGCAGCCAGGCCAAGGAGAACACACGGGCATCTTTCCTGTTGTCCTGGGACACCTTTCTAACACTTGGCATAACATTTGAAACCAGCGATTAGCAGTTTCTTTGAAAAAAAAATGCAGGTTAAATAAGAACCTGTTTTAATTTACACCTTGTTTCGATTTTACTTCATTTAAATCACACTAGCTCAGGTTTTCCTGCACACTGGTGAGTAACTATTGGTCCACTAAAGGGAAGAATGTGCTCCAGACTATGGAGGTTCATCCGTACTGTCTGCAAAGCACTTGAAAGGACAATGTCCTGACCCTAAAAAAGGTTAACAGCCACTCCTGTAACATAAACTGGAAGAGCATCCATCGTACAAGATTGTCCAATGTCTATTTTTTTTTTGCTTTTTACAAACCATACCTGAATCAACATTTCTAAAGGCCGTACTTCTGAACACAGCAATGGCTGTAGATATGAGCAACTGAGCCATGTAATTTATTTTATAAATGGCAAAAAGGCTAGGAATCTGCAGCCTCAAGTAAGGAAAAGAAGGAAGTTTCTCATGAACTTTTCATATGAATTTCTGAGTTATTAATTTATGAAAGAAGAAAAAATTATGTTTGCAGACAAAATGTTAAGATAAAATGTAAATACTTTACAGTAAATGTAAAGCTGTAACAAATTACTTATGTGCCCATAATGTGAGCCCTCCAAGTTTCTGACTTGGTTAGTTATCCAGTACATCCCTATTTATAATAAAATAATGCAAACTTGTTTAACATGTACTATAATGACATCTTGCCAGAATGAAATGTAAGCATGATGTTCCCAGAATTACAGAAATCCAAATCAATTGTGATTAATATGATTTCTGAACTTCATTACGTTCTAATCTGTATGACTGGAGATAGTCAGAACATCCCAACAGATGCATAGTCAGGATATTGTGACACACCAGCACAGCACATCTGAGTTCTTTTTCCTTTTTTATACATCAAAAAAAAGGAAGCAAGAAAAAAAAAAATAAACAGATCCAAAGGAGTTTCAATTTAGGGAGCACAACTGAACTTTCAGGGATACCTGACTGTGGAGGACCTCCAGGGATGTATGGGACCAAGCTCACAACCACCACACATAACACCTTGCTCCTCCAGATTGCTAATAACCACTGCTCCTATCAGCAAGAAAAGGGGAAGCAGAGCTATCCACATTCCTATAACTTTGGGTATTTGCGACCTCTATGACAGAGTGACTATTAGTGCACAGAATAATACCTCACATAGTTTCATTTATCATGTAGTAATTTATGCATGTATTTAGTCTGTCCTGACCTAAACCATGACATCCTCATGAACAGAAACTTGTGCATTTCCCTAGAATACACCCTTGTACTTAGATCTTTGAGATTCAGATTTTGTCTTTGTAAACTGAGTAATCACAATTGCCTTCCATTTTGGTCTTGACTATATATGTTGTAAATACTTTGAAGCAGGCACTACTTTGACACCATTCAGAGTGTTCGAAAGGAGGCTAGTCTCAGCTAGACCTGCGGGAATTACTGTAACAGTTTTGGTGAAGACATTTTGAGAGAGAGAATCTTCATTCTAAATGTCCAACAAAACTGGTAGGTGATGGCACATTGAATTATTTGCTTTTGGAGTAGTTGGCTGGGCCACAGTAGCTTTTGGAGACCTAGAGAACAGAGGGAGAAGCAGAAAGGAGAAAGCTGTTCATCCCAGGGTATCTATTTCACTGCATTACCACCGTCTTAGTTGAAAATGCATGCTTTGCACTTTTTGGTGGAATGCCTTAAAATGTCTAAATGTTCAGCCTAATTGGTTAAGTCTTTTAATTCACAGTCAGATAGAATAATGTTATATTTTAATTTAATTCTCACATTTGGATGCTTAAAATTATTCAAATTTTACTTGTTGAAAATGCTCAGAATAATCACTAAATAGACTCTACAGATGGATGATCAAAGTTGTAGAGTTGACTATATATTTATATAACAAAAGTGAATAAATTTTCTCTTCAAGATGGAGACATCTGTGCAATATGAAAACTGAACTTCAACAGAGCTGCCTTAGTCTGCTGGAAAATACAACACTCAAATTCAGCATCCTTTTTTTTCCTTCTGAAAACACAATTTGAAATTCTTTTGCATTGCTGCTCTTAATATTAAAAGCTCATGTTATTGACAGCACTGCTTTGCTAATCATTTGCCCACTTAAAATATCTTGAAAATGTGTTTTTTCTTCATCAATGGTATGTTTTATAAATGCTTAAAATATTTTTATGTAAAAAAAATGTTTTAGTGTGATTGTGGTCAATATCTGCAGATTATAGGTAACCACCAAAACAATGCTATTTCGTATGATACTTTTAATTTGCATTTTTTTGCAGAGCTTCAATATATATATACAGTTAATATTGCAAATATCAAAATTATATTATTTCTACAATTTAAAGGAATATTATTCAACACATTTATGTGCTTTGTGACAATTGTCCATGCCCACTTTTATTCTACTGTAAACAGACTGAATTAAAGTGATATGCCCAATGTACAAATAACACAAATTTCAAAGTTATTGATTTCTGACAGTGCTTACAGGCATTAAGCAGTACTTTTTCAGACATCTGAAATAACTCACTTCAGCATAGAGACACTGTATTGAAGCAAAGCTGAAAATGTGTTGACTGCCCAGTCAATATTAATTTAAAATGGAGGTTTAGAACTTTTTAAAAAGTGAAAAATATTAACTTAATTTTTCAATCATCTTTTATCCCAAGGAAAAATAAAAAGCAAGAAAAAAATCCCTGCAGAAAGATAATGTAATTTTTTTTTCCTCTAGAGGAATACCCAAAAGTGTTCTTGCAAGATTTCCATGAATAACCACTAGTGCTCTTTCTGTAAGATTTCCTCTTTATGTGGAATGTCCCAGTTGATTAATATTGACTAAAAATGTTTAAAAGAAGTGTCAAGCACACGGAAGTTTCCCTCAATCTGTTTATCTCCTTTGAACATCTTCAAGTGATACTTTTAACTAGCAGGAGTCCTGAGTAAAGAAATGCTAAACTGAAGGTGAAACAGAATGGCTGAAAGGATTGGTAAAAAGGCCTGGACTCAGTTACAGTTCTGGATTCAGCTAAGGTATTGGTATCCAAAATCTTGTGACATACCGAGACAGGAAGATGCTCACCAGCACATGAATACATGACAGTTGGGGTTGTTCATCCTGGAGAAGAGAAGGCTCCGGGGACACCTTGTAACAGCCTTCCAGTACATAAAGGATGCCTACAAGAAAGTTGGAGAAGGACATTTTACAAGGGGATGTAGTGATAGGACAAGGCGTAATGGCTTCAAACTGGAAGAGGCTAGATTTAGAACAGATCTCAGGAAGAAATTTTTCACTATGACAGTGGTGAGGCACTGGAACAGGTTGCCCAGGGAAGCTGTGGAGGCCCCATCCCTGGAAGTGCTCAAGGCCGGGTTGGATGAGCAATCTGGTCTAGTGGGAGGTGTCCCTGCCCATGGCAAGGGGATTGGAACGAGATGATCTTTAAGGTCCCTTCTAACCTAAACCATTCTATGATTCTATGACAGGGAAGCCACAATATTTCCAGCTGTCTACTTCATGGCCAAGCTGACAAGTACTGGTCAGACAGAGAGAGCAAATTGATGCAGGGTCCCTGGCTACTTTCCTGAATGTGATTTGCAATGCTAGCCCAGACTTGGCCAGTAAATTTGGAACATACCCAAACAGAAACCTTCCACTGGTTGGGGGTCAACAAGGTCCGTCCTCCCTTGAGCTTTGTGATAAAGAACTAATAGAGTGGTGTTCATGGTTTGAATAATTATGTGACTGGACTGTCAAAGCTACCTGCAGAAGATTGTTGGTTTTTTTAAAACTTTTAAATGGTACTTTTTAAAAAATAAACAGAAGGAAAACTTGGAAGACAGCTTCCCCTCTGAAATAAAACTATTTCTAAAATAAAGCACTCTGTTACTGAATTGAGTTTACTGTACTTTAAAGCCACTCAAGAATGTTTTTATTTCTCTAATGACTAGAGAAAAAGTCAGGTTTCCCAGAGAAGTCTAAAATTTTAAAGATGAGAAGGAACTACAACCACTTTACCAAGGCAGGGTCACCACATTTCCATGTAAGATTCACAAGACGAGTATCTATGCCTATCCTGTGCAAATGCAGCTCTAATGAAATAAATCTGATACTGGGCTTGCCATGAATGTATTCCTGCACAGGGACCATTTATCCTAGCTGTCCAGACACCTAGAAGGCACTGACAAACCCACCAGATTTCTAGAAAACCTGGAGAAATGCCTAACATACTCAAAATCTGTTTGTATCGACTCCAGAGGTTGGTCTAATAAAATACATATAATAGACTGCGTTTAGGCAAAGCCTACAAGTATTACTAGGGTGAACACACAAGATGGCCACAACATCTGCCTGAGCTACTAAAATACATTTTGGTTTTGATACTGTGATGGCTTGTTCTGCTTTGATTGTGCACCCTGATCCTGGATCAAAAGAAAGACTATAGTTTATCTCAAATGTGCTCTCCCAATCGAAGTCCTATTCCAATACTTCCCTGTTAACACTCAACCTTAGTGCTTTTTAGAAACCACCCTCAAAGTTCCTCTCCCTTCTCTTCCTTCCAAATACTAGCCATTTCTCTATACCCATCAGCTGCCAGTGATTCAGAGGAAGCAAAATACAGCAGTTACTGCTGACTGGTGTTTCAGACTACCAGATGTATATTTGGCCCAAGTAGAATCCAGTACTATAAAATAAGATGACAACCAAAACATAAAGCCTTCTTGGGAAAGAAAATTAAAAAAATATATTCCTCCCCCCAACTGGAATCTGTTAGAAGCCTGGGGTTGTAAATTTCTCTAGAGTTAAAAGTGAGAATAACATTTTAATTAGGAATATGTATTCAGACTAATACAGTTACTGAACTGATATCTAAGGCAAAGAATAAAAATTTATGCCAGATTTTGGAAGGTCCACTGAATACCAAACCCATGCTCGTAAATGTCTCCCCAAGGTAACCCATTTCTTAAAACCATTTGTCATATGGATAAGGCCCATCTCATTTCATAGAATCACCTAGGTTGGAAGAGACCTTTAAGATCATCGAGTCCAACCATTCAATTGTGATATTACACAAAAGACAAGTCCAGTCTATAATGAACTAAGAATACACTTCAGACTTAATATGTAGAAGAGGAAGAAGCACAGTTGTCAAATAAAACCAGTCCTGGAAGCACAGTATCATAATCATTGACATACCACGTTGCACCACACCTTGCGGCTTGTTGTTCTTACTCTGTAACTCTTGCACAATTTGCTGTCGAATGTCCCCCCCCCCCCGAAAGAAGTGCCTGGTAATATGCTGGGAAATCAAGATTTTTAATTCCCTAGTGCTGCGAGAGAAAAGAATCAAAACTTTCCTGTCCTGGGCAAATACTCTAGCCTCTACAATACCTCTGGCACAACTCTGAGAGCTCCTAAAAATACAGGCCTTTCAGAGCGATCAGCCTTTCTACTTTCCCTCTCCCTCAACCCTAATCACTGTATTCTTACCACATTTTCAGATCTCAATCCAAAACTTTTGCACAGAAACACAATATCTTGGCAATTTAAAGTGAACACTGAAATATTGTACTGACTCCCGTTCGATTACAGGTGGTAGAAATCATTTTCATTCTTGTGGGTGGACTTTTAAACATAAATTACAGGGACTTTGAAAGGAGGTGGCTAGCCACTTTGCTACTCAGGCTGAGGTGATCTGGGACATATGTAAAGCACACAAGTAAAAAGACAAGAAGGTAACTAACTTTCTGCCAACAGATACTGGTGTCTGTTTAGCAGGACTTTTTTGATATCAGGAACCTAAAGGTTTCCCAAGTCCTGATTTATGTTTCAAAGTTTTCCTGGGGCATAAAAGGAAAATAAATGTCTTCTACAATAACTTAGGCAACAATAATAAAGGGGGGGGGGGAGGTAGGAGAGGAGTATTATGTTATCTGTCTAAAATGCTAGAATGCAATCTGACAGAATCAGCTTCAAAAATCCTGTATTTCTAACCAAAACTTAAAATGAGTAAACTTAAAGTGACTCAGCAGAAACTTTTCAGATTAAATTTAGTCACACAATTTATTAGAAAAAAAGCTATTTTCATCTGGATTTATGTACCTAAGATGATAATAAAAAGAGTTAGCTTTACTTTATCGCTGTTCCAGATGGTAGCCAAAAGGGACTGAGACGCGTGGGAGTAACCTTTCTCCATCTATGAGGGGTTTGGATTTAGAAAGTTACATATGCCATGCAACTGCCAACTATTTCTTAAAAGGTTCCATGGCTTGTAACACTGGACTCCACGGAGACAGTGATATGAAGAACAAAGAAAAATCAATTTGGCAATTTTGCTGTTTGCATCACTAGCAGATAACTAAGCATTTGCTTAATTCAAAGCCAATGCCACATGAGGATTTTGGATGTTTGGAGACATTAATTTCCTATATATGTTTCAGGCCATCTCTTCACTGAAAGATAATTTGTCTGAGTATGTCAAGATAGGACTCAAGAAAACAGACACAGACTAGATTTGATCTGACTTATGAATCTGCTATTTTATTTCTCTGACAAGAAATGTAAGGAAAGGGACACACTGAGTAGCGGTAGATTATACTGTCATTTAGTAATCTGCGCTTTAAGAAAAACTTTCAAACTCCAGTTTCCCGGATTGCAAGAGATAAACCACATCACAGAACCGATACATCGATACCACTGTACAGGTTATGAGAAATAAACTGAATTACCTACTAGATTTTTAACACCATAACATCCTTTGTGGCCTCTAGCCTGAGGATCCGTATTTGTGTAAAAAGCAATCTTTAGAACTAAACGTTATAAATACAGTATCTTTACACCCCATCTAATTGTATCCACTTAACTATGACAGGTGAGTTAGGAGCCTAATTGCCATAGACTCCTTATACATTTAATGAGATAAAGCACGATCACTTTTCAAGTATTTCTTTTCAGGTAGTAGTAGTCAAGAAACCAAATCAGGAGGAAAACCAGTGTGTCTGTAGTTACTATAAAATCAGTTTTATAAAGTCTGAAGAGCCTCGATCATTTAGTAATAAGATGAGACATCTATAAGTGTGTTAGTGGAATACCTAAGCTAGAAAGCCTTGAGAATCCCATTTAACAAAATATGATATCCTCTAAATAGTTTTTAAAATTCTTTGAGCTAGAATCATCAATTAAAGGACTTTCTCTGCTATAAGGTCTTAGGAATATCTGGTCCACAAAAATGATGAACATCTTCTTTTTCAAAACTTACCAATACACACAAAGTATCCTTGACTGCCTTTTATTCAGCTCCATGCTACCTCAAAAAAGTAACATTTTCTTATTCAGAGAAAACTCTTGAAAGATCTGAAAAAGCAAATATTGAATCAAGTCTTGTAGTATACTGAAATAATGTCCTACATTATAGTCACACCTCCTTGTACCTCAGGAGAACAAAAGGCTGAAAACCACCAATGTGTCAGAGGACAGTAGAAGATATTAAAGTCATGAGATTTCAAGACCAGCCATATCTTAGCAGTCTGCAAGAGCAGGTATTTCACAAGGTAAAAATTCACATCCTATTCCAGACAGTTTATGTTAGAGAGGAAAACAACACACTCCATAATCCCAGCCAATACGACTTAGAGAAAAAAATACTTCCTGATCCCAATCAGGTGATCAATTTAATCCTGAGCGTGTAAGCAAGTTATATCCAGTTAACACCTGACATCCTAACAAACTGCCCCTTTTTCACCTGCTGCCCATCTTATCATTTGAGAAAGGGCAGTCACCTTCACCTGTTGTGCATGAAGAGGGAACATAAAAGTCCTGGTGTAGGCAGAAGAGTAGAAGAACTGGCACATGGACCAGTTAAAAACATTTCTGTTTAGGGACTGTGTACGAAAAGTACACAAACAAGTTTCCTATTAAACTTCTTTGGCAATGTCAGTACGTATCCAAAGCTTTATATCACAAACTTTATATTCTGACTCATGATCACTTCCCTGTGTCACACATATCCTTTCATTAATTTATAAATTTCCATCTGGAAGTAGTTCAGGTCCCTGCCTCCACAACCTTGTCTGTAAAGCAGTTCTAGAGCTTTGCACAGATTGCCAAGAACCTTCTTTTAAATTTCTCATTTACTCCTTATTGTTTGTAAGTATATGATCTTGAAATAGTGTTATCCTTTAACACAAAAGTCTTCTTCCCTCACGTCTACCCCCACACGTACTTATAAAGATATAACCATATGCCCTTTCAAGCTTTGTTTTGCCAGATAAGCTATTTTCATCTCAGCTGAGAAAATAGGTACTCCTTTCCCCTAACCATCCCACTCTGCACCTGCTGTGAATCAATGTGGGTCATGAGAACTGTAAACAATATTCTGAGAGTTGTGTCACCAATGCCTTGTAAAACAATATTAACACTTTATTGTCTTCACTGAAAATCCTCAAAATACCCTGAAACTGCTGCATGGCCATGACATAATGATGGCTTATAGTCACCATACAGCCAACTAATGCATTAAACCTCTTCCCTTTACTATCGCCAGCAATTATCAAGACACCAGCTTATACTAAAAGAACATTATATTAATTCCCAAGCACCCAGCTCTACTTTCTGTACTATTAGGCTTCCATTTTGTCAGTCCATAAGGTCATTTTTTTTTCTGATATGCTAGTCATATTCCAATTTTGTGCCATCTCTTAATGCCATATCCATTCTCCTACTTTTACCAAGTTCAAAAATACTACTTAAATCAGCACCAAGATCAGTCCTAGAGGAACTCTACTAGCAAACTGCTTTCATTTTGATATTTCCATTTTTAACAGAACACTCTTTTCATATAACCCTGTACTTAGTTCTTCTTCTGCCTTACAATTCTTGCATTAAAGCCCATCTTCTCCACCTTAAATAACTTCCCACAAGGAACAATATAATGCCTTATTTCGATCAAGGTAGATTAGGTCTGCTGCATTACTCGTCTCTGGGACAATTACCTTATCAAAGAAGGACATTAAGTTAGTCTGATATGATCTGCCCTTGATAAAACCATGTTGTAGTTTTTCCCACTTTCCATTTACCTCCAGGTCCTTGATAATTCTTTCCTTCAAAATCTACTCTAAGACCTTGCTTAGTGTTGAGGTCAAACTACCAGGCCTGCATTTTATTTGACCACCTCTTTTCCCTTTTATGAATACAGGGAATAACTTTATTATTCTTTAGTTGTATTGAGCTATCCCTGAACTGAACAAATACACATAAAATCACTGCAAATGCATTCCATGAAAATCAGCATTTGCATTTGCAGACACTTTCAGTGCCCTGAAATGGGTATTGTTTAACCCTCTCCATTTCATCACTGTAAGTAGGTTATGTTTAGCTGATACTTCATTTATGGAAACTTCTGTTGCTCTGTCTTCATTCCCTTAAGCACCTTTTTACTATTCTTAGTCACTATATTATATTTACTGAAAAATAAGACAAAGTATTCATTTGCTGTTTCAGTCATACCTAGATTGTAGTTAATCTCCATTTTATTCCCGGTGTTCTATGTTTCCTTACTTCTTACTTCTGTGCTCCCTTTTACTAACGTGTTTGAAGAACCATCTCATATTTGGTTTAATTGTGCAAGGCAACTCAGCTAAATTCTTGGCCATACTGACATTTTTATATCACTCCACAGAAGATCCATTATGAACTAGGAAAGGGTGTGGAGTATGATACTGAGAAGACTGACACATTTCTATCAGTTATTTCCTTCAGTGCTCCCAAGAAAAGTGAATAGTGCCTTGATGCATAATTACACTAACTTCAACAAGGAATATAGAGTATTAGCTACAATACAGAAAGAATTTACTGAATATTTAGGTGTGTTCATGCTGATAGGACCTCATCTTTTTCAGCTTACAAATTTGCAGGAACTATTCAAAGATATTTCTTAATTCCTAGAGACTGTCTTAAAGAATTCAGGGAGGACTGGGAAGTTCCCAGATAAATATGACAGGCTAAACTTAGTGTTTGTCTTTATACTTTGGCAGAATTTTACACCGAACAGATTAAGTTTTAAGACAGGTATTAGGACAATTTATTAAACAATTAAACTGCAGATACTTGGAAGAAAAATAAACAAATAAAACACCAATCAACCTTGGTTTGTCATAAACAAATCATGTCACACTATTTAACTTCCTACCCTGATGTGGCAGCTGGCTATAAGGATGAAAGTGAAGCAGTAAATGTGTTGAACCTGGACTTTGATAAAGGATTTTGACACCAACACTGGATTTTCACGCTATCTTATATTATATTCTTGTAAGTAAACTATTTTTTAAATCCAAATTTTTGCGAAATAGAAGAGGGGGAAGAGTAATTTCATACCTATTTTCTTCTTATGTTCCTTGGGCTTCTACTGCTGGCCATTGTTGCAGAGAGGCTAGGTACTCCGTTGGTCTGAGCCAGCATAACTGTGATCCTGATCCTCCATATGGTCTAAGGTACTCACTATTATCAGAGTGCAGAGCTGATCAGAAACTTGCTCTCGGTGAACAGTTTTCAATTATTTATTCTTCAGGACTTCACAAAAGGGATCCCGCAGAAGTCTAACCCAGGTGCAATTGCATTCAGAGTTTTTAACATTTTGGAGGATGGAATAGAGAGTGTACTTATAAAATGTGCACAACTCAATGTCTAGTCTTGGGGAAGGGACAGAGGCTGGAGAAGGGGAAGAGAGAGTGTTTTGGAGGAAAGAATCAGAATTCAGAATACCATAACAAATGGGAAAGATTGTGTGGAATATTCACTAAGGGCAAGAGCAACACGGTACACTTAATGACAATATATATAATGTACACATGCAGGGTAAGGAATGTCTGGACAAGAAGCTGCCCAGCAGAAAAGGATCTAAGAACACCAAAGATGGAGAACATGGGGAAAGAAACAAAGCCAAGAGGCTAAGAAAGTATGACTAATGCAGAAAGGGTGAAGGAATTTGGTGTGTTTACTCTAGGTAATAGACACAGGACAGGGAGAGCCAGGCAGGACAGCAATCTGCCAGGACTCCCTGAAAAGTTCTGCCTGTGCAGCAGTTCCCGGTCCCCACGAGTCCGGCAGCCCACGGTGTGCTTTTTCTGTCCTAACTGTAGAGTTAAAACAGACAATCCCCTGCTCTGCTTTTCAGCCCTCCATGCCTATGATTCTTATGTCATCTGCTCAGTTTGTCTGACTGGATTATTCCTATAAATAAAGATTACAAATACAAATGTGTGTGCATCAGGGCTCTTCATCATTAAGTCTTTTGATTACAGAACTTTTATCTTTTTTTTTTTTTTTTTTTCTCTTTCCAGCACTGGAAGATCTAACAGCGTTCACAATCAACAACAATTGCTTCTGAACAGCAATTCTGAACAGCAGCTTTCCAGTATCTGAAGGGCGCCTACAAGAAAGCTGGAGAGGGACTTTTTACAAGGGCATGTAGTGATAGGACGAGGCGTAATGCCTTCAAACTGGAAGAGGCTAGATTTAGAACAGATCTCAGGAAGAAATTTTTCACTATAAGGGTGGTGAGGCACTGGAACAGGTTTCCCAGGGAGGTTGTGGATGCCCCATCCCTGGAGGTGTTCAAGGCCAGGTTGGATGGGGCTTTGAGCAATCAGGTCTATTGGGAGGTGTCCCTGCCCACGGCAGGGGATTGGAACTAGATGATCTTTAAGGTCCCTTCCAACCCAAACCATTCTATGATTCTATGATGAACTGGATTTTAAGGTATGTTTATTCCTTTTAGCAATGGAAGAGGAAAGTTAAAAGCACCATCAGCAGAAGCATAGTTATGATATGATTTTTAAAAAAAATAAAGAGGAACAGGCCAAAACATATATGAAAAAACATATGAAAACACTGTGTGTTATTCACTTTTATAAATTCTGCAGCCTCAACTATGGTTATTACTTTTGTATTTGAAGAACTGACTTACTGAGGGTATTTTAAATATTCTGATTTAATTCTCAAAATAAGAAAAATGTAATTATTTTAAAGGAAGCAACATTTTGGCTATTTATTCTAATTCACTTTCCTTCTGTTATCTTCCTTCTAAAAAGACAAGCTGTAAAAAGTCCAACCCGCAAGAATTATTTACATACTTTTCACACAATCTGTGAATAGACAGGTTTAATGCTTCTGAAAAGAAGTCACTGTAATACAATGCAAATTATTAATTTATGAATGTGGGCACAATTGCTAATACATGCTTACCGCAGCTGTGATTTTCTACTCTACTTGAATTTAATGCTTTTATTATCCTGCCTATGTGCTGAGTCCTGGCATATGTATGCAGATGTGTGCCATGAAGCCTTTGAAAATTTCAGGATTAAAGATAGCTAATCTCCCAGAAGCATCAGTGGGAAGGAATATGGAAGGGATAGAAGTACAGCTATGGGTTCTCTTTTTTCATGTCATCTTTAAAAAAGATGAAATCACAGCATAACATCTGTATCAATAGGCAGTTAAGTTTACATAGGGTTATTTATCGTTGTTAAGTCTTCATTAAATATGTTCCTCTGCCCACAAAGGGCTCTACAGAAAATAGAGGGCACCGTTTTATAGAGATCGATTTATTAGATTGGAATTTAAAAAAGCAGCTTTTAAAACCTGCAGGCAGAACATATCCTTTCCAAAATATTCTGGAGGAAAGAAGTACTCTGAAAACTGTTCAGATTATTTCAAAGGAGTACAGAAAACAGCTTTTTTTGTGAATAAATAATTAAATTGGAAACTTTTTACAAAACAGTTTGTCACTAAAAAATACCATCTGGCCAATTTTGGTGAGAGGTTTTATGAGACCATGCAGTTTCAATAGCTATGTTCAGAGCAGGTTTTCAGATTCAGGATACATGTTTTAGTCAAACTGAAATAGCACTTTCTCAAATAGACAGTGCTTCCCTGGTTTTGGGCACTTGCATGGAACGTGCAATAATCTCCACTGCTGCCTAATTCAGGCCATGCGAATGTATCCAGGCCTCCAAATGTCTGAGGAAACTGTCATATCTTTAAGTAGGAATGTGGATGGAACCGTAAAATTAATCTTATACAAACTATTAGCACAGAAGCCTAGAAGTGTAATGGACAACTCTTGGTTTCACATGAGAGTTATTTGCAGCATGCAGAGAAACTCTTTTGGCTTTAATGCATATAGAAAAAGTATAGCAGTTATCTAACGTAGCACTAAATAATGCTCCTGTTATGAATACAGACAATAAAGCAGTTTCATTTCAGTCATCTACACATATTCTTTTTCCTATAATTGCAGCATCAAGTAGAAATAAAGCTTAAAGAACAAACATAAACATTTAAAATCTCCTGAGATATTTTAGAAGAAATAATGACAGCTGCTCATCCAAGAATTTAGCAGTATTTTATATGAACTTCTGAGAATCAATTGAAATGAAAAAAGATTTTTTTTATTACTTTGATGAACTAACTGTAAAATTATTACTTTCTATGTTTCAGTGTTCATTAAGATTTTTCTATGATTAAGATAAAATTTATGTCACAAAAAGAGATAAGCTAGCACACTCTCATTATATGGTTATAGGAAACATACCATACTTAACTGATTAAAAAGAAATATTTTCAACAGATTTTTTTTATGCATTTCAATCCAATTTCATCTCTTGCATGAAAGTCCCAGTCTTCAAAATGTTTCTATAACAGACCTTTATTCAAAAGATCTAATGGCACCCATCTTCTTATAGGACATTACAACATAATGGATAATTCATTTATATTTTTGCTAATGCAAAATAAAAAAACAAATCTCTTTTCTAAATGGAAAGTACAAACAAGCAAAATCTAAAGTATTTTTTCACTGTTTCTGTTGTAGCTTCCACTGGGTGCCAACTTAGTGGTAACCATTATTGATGTAAAGCAAACTGCAGTTTTCCAGCCAAATAATTAAGAAAATTTACTATGAAAATGCAAAGCCAAGGCAGTATTTTGTACTGTGATATGCACTCCAGATCTGAAAAATCCTTTCTCCATTAGAAAAGTTACTACCATTATGCCAAGATAAATAAGAACTCTGATAAATGTTTCAAAATGTGAGCCTCATTTCTTGCTTATCCAAATACTGCATAATAGCAGAGCAAAAAAGTTTTAGGACAGACTCTTAGATCCAGTAAAAGAGACAACTGAAATATATTTAAGGCTCTAAAAGACTACAGAGGAACAATGTGGATACCTATATAACAGCACAGTCACCAATCAGCAAAGAAAGCAGGTGCTGTGTGATTATAACCAAAGACAATAGAAAACTTAGATTTAAAAACATAAAAGAGTAATCTTTGCTTTTGTAACCCAAAGAGATCCAATGAAGCCTTTCCAGATGGAATTAAACAAAATCTTGGATATAAGACTCAAATGGAGATATCACAATGCAAATAGCAGGCTCTGTCCCTATAAAGAACATCTGTTGTGAAGTTGTTTACATTCCTACCAAAACGGAAAAGAGTATAGCTAATTCTCCATTGCAGCCAGACTTTTTAGGGGGAGTACAAAGTTACTTCTTGGTGTTTTTTAACGCACACATCTTTTTACTAACTCACAATTTTGTCACCTGAAAAAACAGACAAATAGGGATTTGGACCACAGAGAAACATACTGTATTCCTTTCCATATAATTGCCAGGGGTTTATTTCTACATTTTCCCATATTTTATATTTTACTATATGGATTTTTGTAGTTTATTTCCCCCCTGTGACAAGGAGGAAACAGAGTGTCCATTCATGAGTCCCTTGCTGAGCAGTCTACTAGAAATGGAGAGCTTCCAGCCTGTGGGTTAGTGGTTTGCTCTCACTCTTCCAGAGATAATAACTAGGCTGTGTTTAATCTGAGTTCCTCAGGAAACTAGAGATAGGTTGTAAATTATAGGTTATTACTGCATTTTAATATTCCTCTTCCCTGCTGTCCCACTCTAGGTTTTCAAAAGTAGTTGAGTTCTTTGGTTTTTCTTTTCTTTTCTTTTTATTACTAGGAACTCAAATATATTCAAGCAGAGACCATCAAGTGCTTGTTCTGCTGTTCCTGTGCCCCCCTCATCCCACCCAACCTGGGCAGGAGACAGGCAATGGAAGAGGCAGAACATGTCCATCCTGCAGTGCAATGGGTGGCCAGTGGGAGGGGGAGGAAAAAACACACAAAATGTTCTCAATTTGCATTAAAACCACTGTATTACATGTTACCACTTTTCACTGCTTGCTCTGTTTTAACAATGACATTTTAAATAGTAGAGCTAAAGCTTTGATTTTAAAAGCCACATTATAAAATTAATTTTGAATGTCTGCTATTTTTTCTGCTTACTTATGCCAAATAATTACTGGGTTTCTCACTATTTGTGGTCTCTCTCCATCAACATTGCTGTTCAACACTACATTCCAAGTGGTTAGTGCTCTTTCTTTATTTTAGTTATATATAGAGAGACACAAACATATATATGCTATTTCCCCATAAACAGACATCAGCACTGAACACAAAATGATAGCTGTGAATTTATGCCACAGAATAATTTGGCTTTATTCCTTCATGCAGGGTAGAAAAAAGTTGGTGCAAGAATAGATAGCAAATAGAAAGACCACCACGAGCAAAGGAAGACCAAAGAGATGTAGTCTGGGAAGAAGGTTTGCTATAAATACAATATGCCAAAAGTAAGCAGTATAACTTGTATATGGAAAAAACAATACTAACAGTGCTTAAGAGCAAAAAAGGAAATCTATTTGTAACTACAATCCTATAATTTCTAGCTTCTACTATATATTTTTGATGGTGAAGACCATATTGCATCATCTAATCTTTACCCTGCCACTTCTTACTTTTGCCTCTTTCATTTTCAGAAAAACAATTTTTGAAACAATCTGAGCGTATATGATTTAGAAATCAATCACACTAATAAATATTTTTATAGTGACTTGAAATTACAAACAAAAACTTTCTTTTCTTCTTCCTATACAAACTAGAGAATAAACTTGCAGAAGAAACTTTACTATTAGCACGGCAGTCTGATTACAAAGGGCAATTACTAATTTTGAAGTACACTAGAAAGACATGACCTGATTACAGTACAGTGATTAAGATACAGATATAGATTAAGATTAGGATGTACTGATATGACCAACAGAATAAAATTAAAGTCACCTTTCTAACAGCTAGTGATTTAAAAAAGATCTTACACTTTGCAAAACCAATTCACATTTTACTTTTATTCTGAAACATTTAGGCTCATACCATCTCATCCATTTCCACGGGAGCCAGGCAAATACACACCTTTGAATTAACAGCCTTGATCCTGATTCTGAAAGCACTCATATATGTTTCACATGCATGGTTCACTTTATACAATCCTGAGTGATTATTGCGAGTTGTTTACCACGTAAAAATCAACCACATGGCAAATAGCTGCAGGAGTCAAAAACTATGAAGCTTAATGTCAAATGCTTGTCCCACTTTGAATTTTTTCAGTCTCTGAAGGAATCTTTTACAGAACTGTTAATCGAATTGAATGGTCATTCTCAGACAGTGAGAAGTGTAGTTGGAGTCAGACTCTTCTTTCTAGGGAGAGCAGTTCCTTTGCCATAATTAGAGGCACTGAAGCACCCTCCACAAAACACAGTCGTTTCTTTAATAAGTGACACTGAACACTATCCCAGCCTACAGCAGCTTTCTCAGCTTGAAACACAAAAGCAGTCAAGTCTTAAAACCTTCAAAGAAAGCTTTTCATTTTATTTTCTCCTTGATCCACTGATAGAGCAGTTCATTTTCTTGAATTTTGTAAAATGACTTTTTCACTCATCAGACCTGTGTAACAAATCACTGTCTCAATCACCAAATGTTCCCGTTTGACTCATCCGCTCTTCCTTTGGCCTTTGGGTAGGAAGCTTCACTTCTGAAACATTTTCTAAATTCAGTTTTGTGAACTCTTCTCCCTCGGTTGCACTTTGTTCCATTTTAAAAAATAATTGCATTTCCTGCAACATAATGTGCTAGTTTCAGGTTTTTAAATTTCATCAGGACCCACGTTTTCTTTCTGAGATAGGGCAATGTTTTTTCTGCAGAAAGCACCATTTTATAGCACACTGTCAGCTATAACATGGTGCTTTTTAAGCAGCAAATGCTATAACGTGACATTTTTCCAGAATTCTCAGTTGCATTTTACTAACTTAGAACAGCTTTTTCACTAATAACATGTACTCTCATGTATATTGTTTTGCTTTTTGTGGTCAAATATTTTCTCTTTCTAATTTCTGAACTTTGCTGCTGCAGTCTATTCTAAGACAGTATCTCCTTTGAGGAGAACTCTTTAATAAGACAGGACTGTTGATAATCCTAAACTTTTTCAATGTTAAAAAGCCTGGAAGGGTATAAAGTTCCATTCCTCCAGGCTCTTTCTGCCTCAAAAAGCAAGCAGGCCAACTTCACCTAGGTATTCCCTGTGGGGAATGTAGTTAATCCCCTTCAAGGTGTAGGAACAAACCCTGTAATATGACTTATATTTTCAACTGGGTATTTACATTTACAGGTATACCATCCAGTAGTATACAAACCAGAAAGATGCAGAAGCTCAGAGCATAGTAAACTCATACACAAGTATGCTCCAGAAGAACATACAACGGTCTACGTTATGATCTTTGCTTACTAAGACCAACTGGAAGAGAAACACTGTCATTTTACGTTAATGGTGAAATGCAGCTGAGTTGAGTCTGATCACCGTTACTTAAGTTTTGTGTAGTCAGCTTTACCATCTTCTTCTGTATGATAGCAAATTTTAGCCTACGTTCTTAACTACTAAGGTTAGGGACCAATCTTCCTTCAGAAGACAAATCTGAGCAGATATAATATTTAGGAAGGATGGTGATCACTCTATAGAAAAAGGAAAGGGCAAAAAAACCAGCTTTTGAACAACACAAAACCAGTATAAAGCATGTGGTCCCAGAGAAATAAAGTCAGAGCTGTTTGATCAAAACTGCCCAGACCCTGAGTCAGAACCAATGTTTCACAAATGTGCACAAGATTCTGAGCGTCAGCTGCCTTTTGCCTAGCTAAATATCTACTTTCTCCCGCTCCTACTGTGCTGCTTCTCTGCCTGCTCGTTTCCATCTCCCGTGTTTCCCATGTCAGCTCCCCCAGCTAGTCAGCCATGTTTCCCTCTGCCTGAGGTTCACTTTTATCCCCCCACTTTCTGCAGCCCGCACGTCCCACTCTGTCCCCTCCTCCTCCTCAGCCGTGTCCCATCTACCAAGGTCGCTTCCCTCTGTGGTCTGGGATTTCCTTCCCGACCCCAGGGAGGCAAAGGCCAGAGGGCAGAGCCACGGCCTGGTGGGGCACAGAGCCCTGAGGCAAGGGCTGTGGCCTGGCCCAGCCTCACCTTCCTCCAGGGCATCCCAGCTTGAATCAACCAGCCCTCCACAAAGACAGCAAGACCCGGAGAGCCCACAGACTTCACGAGAAGACAGAAATGAACCTGGATGCTTTGTTCCAGCAAATACAGCTGACAGAGAAGCAGGCAGGGGAGAAGAGGCGCCTCATCCAACAAGGTCTGCACCATGGCCGCCATCTTGTGGGTCTGGTGGCAGCGCCGTCCACACTTAATGGCTTCTCCATTTCCACAGGGAAAAGCAGGGTGGCCTTACTGTGCTGTCGTGAGGGGAGCTTTGTCGGTGAAAGCTGGGCAGGCAGCCAGGCTGGCTGCTTCTCGCCAATGGCACCTTTTTATAAGAACGTAACTTTTACAAACTGAGCACAGAGTCTTACAGGTTTTTGTTGTGTTGCAGCTAAATTCGACATAAACAGAAGTTATGAAAAAATTAACCAAATAAAAGAAGAGCTGAGCACTGCAAAAATGAAATTAGAAACTAAGGTAAGCAGGCATGTTTATAGTATACATAATAATGGAATACATTATATTTACAAATACATGACCTATTCTTTCAGGAATAGATTCATAAGCACGTCACCTATTGAATAAGACAGCTTTGAGAAAACTTACACTGTGCATGTCTGTAGTGAAACAAGGTCTGTCAATGGCTCCCCCTCTCACAATCTCACCATTCAGGCTGGGCCCTGGGTATGTTCAGGGACTTGCTCACCTCAGGGGTAGGAATGTTTCCAGATAACCCTTCCAAAAATCTAGAAGCACTGCAGACAGCACACATGCATATGAGTCTCTCCTGCTCCACAGAAAGAGCTTGGCAGGGAGCGACCGCCATGTCAGGTCGGTTCATCCACAAGACACATCCACCAGACATCAGCTGGGGGCAGACCAGCTCTTCAGGTACGGTGTGAGCGCCCTGTCTTCACAGTCCTGGAGCTTGTTATAGCACCTTCCTTCAGAGGCCCGGAAACCATTCCTTTGTTGCCCACTGCCGTTCACTAAAGGCCTTACACAGAAATATATGGAAACATTCCCTGTGTTTGCTTACAGGATCTTGAGTCAAATACTAAAGAGACTGGGCTCACAGTTAGGGCTCACAAGGTCTAAGAATTTTTCTAGGGACGCCAAAGACAGAGGAAAGTTTCTGAATCTATTTAATGTTTTTAAGGTTTTATTATGCATTCCATTTAACCAAACTGCAGACATATGTTTAGATTAAGCTTCCAGTTTTGCGGAGTTTTTCACCATTAATACCTGTTGTTACAAATGATTTAAAATTCCATTTGCTTGTGCCTTAAAATAAATATCATCCCCTGTGCTCTTAAGTATCTGCGCTGGCAAAATGTGTATGCACAACAGGAAAGCATATGGAGCCTCCTTTGAAGTCAGAACTGTTGTATCCTATCGCTTGAATAAACATCTTCAAGAACCTTTGGGGGATTACTTCACCTAGTTGTGAAAATAAATGTTTGGGGGATGATTTTCATCCTTCCAAAAACAGGCTCTTCTGCCTTTTGCAAAAGACTATGTAATATATATAATGAGTAACAACATTACTCATTTACAAATATTTACTGGTTGCAACTTGAGACTGTAATTATGCAAGCTGTTGTTCACATGCTTGCATTTATGCATGCCACAATCTTGGAGCCCAAAAGCACTTTAAAATAGTAACTTATTTAACGAACACAGACTATATCCGGGTGTTGCTTGTTAGGTAAAGTCCTTTGTAGTCTTGCTCATAAATTTATTTATGACCATCACTATTTTATGTTTATACTACTAATTTGTTATTGATGCATTGTGATTTATAATCAAGGTCTATGTAGTAGGTATAGAAGGTCCCAAGAGTAAAGCCATTATTGTAAATGACTAATAGGAAGAGCTGAAGAGCTATTCCTAATTAAATCTTATGTGCTTTACCCAGCAGGATTAGTAATATTCTCACTGATGTCCACGAAAATATATTTTACTTGCTTGCTTAGTCTGATCTTGATTCATTTATAGATAGGAAATGATACAGAAAACAAGCAGAATGGGAAAATGCATTTCAATCAGACTGTATTTATGTTTAAAGATTATAGAGTTATTGAAATTATTTAGAGTAATTTATTTTTCAGTACAAGAATTAAATTTACATATACAAGTCTACAATACTTAATGTAATTCAAATAATATTAAATAATGCTGTTCAGCCAATGCTGTTGAATTTGTGCTGCACTAAATAACTGCACTTCTTTATAAGCGTACATATCCAAGCACATGCATGCACAGCAGCTTATGCCTGACCATGCAGATGAGAGTGAGTTCAAAAGTGTTTTGACATCTATTTCACAGAGACTGCCTGTGGTCAATCAAAGATACCTAGGAAATGCTATTTTTTTCTCCATTCTGTAAAATCAGGTAGCATGTAATTAGAACCCAAATTGTAGCATTTTGCTTTTCATGACTCAATGATTTGTTTAAAAAAAATCTGTTGCTAATGCATAGATTGAGTTGGCATCTTACAGATGGAGAAACTATACTGCAGCTAGTTATGTTCAGTAATATAAATACAGTGGTATAAGACTGTCTGCTCTTTCTATTAATGTGTAAAATAAATATTACTGAGGCAAGCACTTCCTGGACATGTAGCATGCCAGACATACCAGGGATAAGGAAAAAATCTGGTCCTTTCCTTTCCAACTCTCATGTTTCTAGTCTTCGGGCATTTGATTCCACTATCCTGCTCCTTTTTTGATCAGGTGCACTTCATCTGCACCCTCTCCAAAATCATCTACATTATTTCATTTTACAATCTTCTCAATTTAATCTCTGCAATATCACTATTATTTGGTCTTTTCTGCTTCTGCACACACAAACACTCATGTATCAGCCTGACTATTCAATTTACTTCCTGATACTTACCCTATGCCTTTGCAGTCTGTGGGCAATTCTGCTAACTTTACTTTCCCTACTTACTGTTCTGAGTATTACAGTCTGAGTCATTCTCTTGACCTCCTTTTCTCCACTTCATCAGATGAATGATTCTCATCCTTTAAGACTCTTCAACACTTAGCTGTTCCCTATTTATCTGTTGTTATAGTTTAAGCCACCATATATCTTAACTGAGGTTAGACAATGATACCGTGGATGTGCTGGAAAATTGAGAGGAACTCTTCAGCAAATTTGAAAGTGCAATAGTTGAAGACCATACCCTTCTATCAGATAAACTACCATTTAAAATTAATAAAACTAAAAATAAAACTATATGCAAAATAGAAGTTTGGGAGTTGATGGGGGGGCTATGGTCAAACTGTCTTTAACCAATGAGCTAATTTCCATTACACTTCCTTGGCTAAGAATTCCAGAAATTGTGCTCAGAAAAATATGGGTATATCCCTCCGTCCTCTGCCTATGCAATAGTAGCATTGCAGAGTTGATGATGTGTACAGCTATTCAGTCCGAACAATGATGTTGGACCCCTGTCCCTCTGATATTATTGTCTGATTTGGTATGTGATGAGCTTTACACAATTAGATGGAGGACACTGTAATATGCTGGGTAAAAGATCTCATGTGATCAGTATTTCTCCTGGTTTTAACCTGAAAATTTCTCCTAAACTGAACGGACTTTAAAATGCCATTTTAGGTAAATGGACCAGCACTAAATGTGTTTTTTAAAGAAGGGATACTTTCCAAAAGCTTGGTGGTATACTGGAAGATTACTGGGGGACGAAAGAGCTGTTATGCTTTTGCTAGTTCAACAACTATGCCAGCTGTGTTTTAACTGGACCAAGATCCTTATGTACAATATCAAAGTATATGAAACAATAAAAAAAATAATCTTACTTTATAACCTTTTTTTTTTTTTCTCTTGGAAGGTTCAGCAGCTGTCTGAAAAACGGTTCTACTTAGAAATACTGAAGAAACGTGAAGACAGCTTAGAAAAACAGAAAGCTGAACTTATTAATCAAAAAAGCTGCCTTCTTAAAATCTTTGTATGTTTCCAGCCACAGTATTTAGAGAGCTCTTTTCTACTGCATGCGAGTATTCAGCTTTAAAATTTGAAAATATGGAAGAAGTAATGTTTTAAATCTGGAAAATCAATTCTATATTTTTTTACTCTAGCATACTTAACAATGTAAATGTAGATAAATTCTCACTTTTAATTTAAAACATGATCTAAGGTAATGTATGCTGCAGTTTATCTACAAAGCTGGTTTAACATTCTTGACTTCATTTGCTAATGTCTGCTGTTGTATGACTGAACTCTAATTCTGACGTATTATTTTTGCTGTTAAAGAGAACAAGGAAAGTCTCACCTTAAACTGGACTGCCTCATCCACAATAAAACATATTGAGAAGGATCAAAATTCTGGAGAACAGAAGGCTCCAGGGAGACCTAATTGCAGAACTAAATTTTAAACATACATTATGAATCACCAGTATTAACCCTAAATATTTACGCAGCTATCCTTTTAATTAAGTAATATTGCTTCAACATCCAAAGTATTCCCAATCCTAAGTATACAAAGAAAAAAAGAAAAATAAATATTATAAGTATCATAGAAAAATTATTTAGCTATAAAAGCTAAATATCTTTTGAAGAAGTGTGAAGTTTCTTCTAATTGTAACCAGTCAAGTTAGATACATAATCATTCCTTCCTTCCTGTATATAGGGGTCATTTCTTTTTATTTAATTTAGCAATCAGCTAAGACTTTTTTAAAGGAATTTGATATTGCATTTCTCTTTAGAATATTTTTTCAAGAAAATGAAACAGTGACTTCCTATCAACTATAGTTTTCTTGGCAGTTATTGAGGGAAATAAAGTAAGTCTGCATTCTGCAAAGCAATCGTAGAATCCTAGAATCGTTTAGGTTGGAAAAGACCTTTAAGATCATCAAGACCAACCATTAACATAACATTGCCAAGTCCACCAAGTCCATGTCCCTAAGCTCTATGTCTACACGTCTTTTAAATACTTCCAGGGATGGTAACTCAACCACTTCCCTGGGCAGCCTGTTCCAATGCTTGATAGCCCTCTCTTTGAAGAAATTTTTCCTAATATCCAATCTAAACCTCCCCTGGCAACACTTGAGGCCATTTCCTCTTGTCCTAACGCTTGTTACTTGGGAGAAGAGACTGACCCCCACCTCGCTACAACCTCCTTTCAGGTAGTTGTAGAAAACAATAAGGTCTCCCCTCAGCCTCCTCTTCTCCAGGCTAAACAGCCCCAGTTCCATCAGCCGCTCCTCATAAGACTTGTTCTGTAGGCCCTTCACCATCTTCGTTGCCCTTCTCTGGACTCGCTCCAGCACCTCAATGTCTCTCTTGCAGTGAGGGGCCCAAAACTGAACACAGTATTTGAGGTGGGGCCTCACCAGTGCCGAGTACAGGGGGACACTAGTACTCCCCTAGACCTGCTGGCCACAGTATTCCTGATGCAAGCCAGGATGCTATTGGCCTTCTTGGCCATCTGAGCACACTGCTGGCTCGTATTCAGGCAGTTGTTGATCAACACCCCCAGGTTCTTTTCTGCAGGGCAGCTTTCCAGCCACTCTTCCTCAAGCCTGTAGTGCTGCATGGGGTCGTTATGACCCAAGTGCAGGACCCGGCACTTGGCCTTGTTGAATCTCATGTAATTGGCCGTGGCCCATTGATCCAGCCTTCCCAGATCCCTCTGTAGAGCCTTCCTGCCCTCAAGCAGATCAACACTCCTGCCCAATTTGGTGTTGTCTGCAAACTGACTGAGGGTGCATCTGATCCCCTTGTCCAGATCGTTGATAAAGATATTAAACAGAACTGGCCCCATTACTGAGCCCTGGGGAACACCACTTGTGAGTGGCTGCCAACTGGATTTAATTCCATTCACCACCACCCTTTGGGCCCAGCCATCCAGCCAGTTTTTTATCCAGCAAAAAGTACTCCTGTCCAAGCCATGATCAGCCAGTTTCTGCAGGAGAACACTGTGGGAAATGGTGTCAAAGGCTTTACTAAAATCTAGGTAGACAACAACCACAGCCTTTCCCTCATCCACTAATCCTCATCACCTTGTCAAAGAAGGAGATGAGGTTCATCAAGCAGGACTTGCCTTTCATAAACCCATGCTGACTGGGCCTGATCACCTGGTTGTCCTGCAAGTGTCAACTAATGCCACTCAAGATGATCTGCTCCATAACCTTCCCCGGCACTGAGGTCAGACTGACAGGCCTCTAGTTCTCCAGATCCTCCTTCCACCTTTATTTCGTTTAATAACAATCTAAAAAATGAGTGGCCATACTATGCTACTGACTTTAAACAGAACTTTATACTAATTTCAATAAAGAGTTGAACTGAAAACTTCTGTCTGTAACATAATGTACTGATTTTTTAAATATTTTATTATTAAAAATATATCCTTACTTTTTCAGAAAAAAAAAAGTTAAAACAACAGACAAAATGATAGAGCTGTAGATCATTCTCATGTTCTCATAAGTCAGGAAAAGTAAATATAAGATATTTATACTACAAGTTTAAGGAAAAACAACAACAGTGTGTTTCAGTCTGCCTAGCTTCACAAAGGCTTTATTTTTTTCACCTGAACATCCAATTTTCCCTTTTTTTTTTCAGACAGATGCAAAGAGAAAAATGACTGAAGAGGAAGATAATTTTACTAGAGAAGTAACAGAGTTTAATAATGAGTATGGACTAACAGGTAATAGAGATCTTCTGATTAAAAAAAAAGTCAAGACTGAAATAAATGATTTAGAGAATGAGGCAGCTCTGTTGAAAAATGGTAAGTCTTATATTAAATTATTTTATCTTGGATTACCAGAGAATGAATACAAATCAGTAAAATACAGCTGTGCAAAACAATAATTTTAATTCTATTCCCTTGCTGTCTAGAACTTCCTCTTAACACTAAACTGAAAGAGTGCAGTCTGACATACCACATCATTACACAAGCATAATTAAAGCCTCTTCTATTCCCCATCCTTTTCAGTCTTTTCTGACTATGAGGAGAAGAAGCAGACCTGGAGAAGTGGCTCCCAATGTCTAATGTCAACCGACACAGAGGTGCACTGTCATACATAGCGTACTGTATTAGGTTTGAAATTATTATAATCACCTATGGTTGAGCTATGTAAATTTCCTTAGCTTCAAAAGAATTATATGCACAGCTGTCTTGTAGGACTGGTCTTTTACTGCCACAGTATAACTTCATCTTTGAGTTAAGCTACAGAGTATGAGATTTCTCAGAACAGAGATTCAGAATGAAAAGCAATCCTTTGGCAAGGAAATAGGAGTCATCATGGATCACGAGCTAAACATGAGTCAACGACATCAGAATGCCAACACCATACTGAGACATGAACATAATTCTGACTCCTAAGACATGCAAAATAATCCTTCACTCTATTTAGGGCAGTTAAGCTCTTAGCTGGAGTACTGTGCATCTAGTTTTGGATGTTGCATTTCAAGAAAAAATGTGGAACAGCTGGAGAGAATCCACACGGGACCAGTGAAAGTGATCAGAGATCTTGAGAACATGAGAAGGAAAAAAATTAAAGAATTGGGACTATTTAACGTATGGAGGAAAAGACTGATGGAAGAGGGATATCAGTCTTCAAATCGTTAAAGGATTCTGTAAAAAGGAAATTAATATATTTTCCATAGCTATAGTGAACTGAATAAAATCTAGTGTAAACTACAATAAGGGAGAGTCTAGCTGGCTGTTTAGAACTCTTTCTAAGAACATTTAACTACTGAAACACTCTGCCTTAGGAGTCTCCATTAGCAAAGGTCTTTAAGAACAGGTTAGACAAGCACCTGTCAGAAATGACAGAGGTACAGGTGATCCTGCATTCAGGAGGAGGAATGCAGTAGATTCCCTAAAAGTCTTTTCCAGTCTCATGATTCTATGATTCATCAAGTGCCAGCACTTTGAATTCCTGATATCTGAAGTAAAGTTACTGAAATACGACTGTCTGTTTGAGTTTGTACTTGATAGTATCTTCTTTCAGTTGTAGATCAGAATCTGATCTACGACTGAAAAAAGTCTGTATTTGGTGGCACCTGTTACTTTTATTGAGTAATTTTTACATATTCAGACGGATCTGACCAGTCAAATGGTCTCTCAAAGGTTAGATCAGCAGGACATGAAAGGTGACTAACATTCTTCTCTGGGTTCAGTTGCTGTCTTAATTTCATCCTTTTAAATTACACCTTTTTTGAAGTACAACTTGTCTGTCTTTCTGTCTGCTACAGTCCTGAGCACACTGATAACACTAAAGAGAAAAGTTTAAGTAACTCATAACAAGGAAATTATGTGAGGACCTCCAGTTGTCAGGGAAACAATCACAATTATTTCCAGATGCTCTCAACGGTCAGGTTCAAATGTCCATAACACTAAACAAAATAAGTTCTTTTTAGTCCTGCTGAGAGGTGTTTGTTCACCACCTCTTCAATAAGTCATCTTCCTTTATAGCTGAAGTAACTCTAAAGCAAAACATTTGTAATTCATTTTATGCCCAGTCAACAAAATATGTCAAACATCTTAATAACATTACAAAAACATTTTCTTTCATAGTTATGATCACATTATATGACATATAATTTCCTGTGAACTGAGTTTTATATGAACAATTTTAGTTTTATATTTAAGGTTCTTTTTGACTAGCTCAAGACTGGTAGAAGTCATTAAAAATATTTAAGATTATATCATGAAGACTAAAACTGCAATGCATTTTCCTTTGAAATATTTTTTCACTTAGAAATTGAGTCAATGGAACATAAAAATGTTCAGTTAAACGCACTCCAGCTGCAGAAGACTGAATTAAAGCAGTATTTATTTACCCTCCAAAGTGAACTCAAAGGTATGCCTGATAATCACTTGTTAATTATTTGTGTTTTGACAAATGCTTCTGAAAAATCTTTTCTGTCAAGTCATTTTTCTCAAGAAAAATAAGCCATAGAAACAAGATTTTAATATATTTTTATATTATGTAATACATCATTTTAAACATGGTTATAACAAATACTATGGATGTCAATAAGATTTATTTTAAATGTCAGTGACACTGAGGTCTACAGATTTGCTGAAACATAACCTATAAATACATAAAAGAAATTTTTACTTTTGCTGATAAGACATATACTTAAGTGAAGAATTTAGTGTTTCAAAGTGAACTTAAAATCAACATAAATATTGTTTAAAACTTATTAACCTATACTTAAAGGATGTCATTAAAATTCTAATGTTTAACAAGCAACATGGCTTGGACTGATAAAGACAGATTTGGCCTAGGTGTAAACCTCTGAGTTGTAAATCCAACTGTTATCTCATTATTGACATTTGTGTGTTCATGTATGAAAGTCTGTGCATAAAAAAAGAATTCTATACACAAAGCTGTGTTGAATACACCAGAAATCCTATAAAAGAAACAACTAAAAAGAGGCAGAAGGAATCTAGAAAAGTTCTGTGTCAAAGGTGATCACAAGTCATAGGGATGATTTTGAAATTTGGATTAAAAGAAGTAATCTAGAAGTGGTTTAGTAACTTTTTTACAAACGTGTAAATAACATGTCACAGTAAGAGAGCTAAGAAAGACAGGCTGTAAATATGGTCATAAGTTGTATGGGAAAAGAAATGAAATTTCCTAGAAGATTGCAGTATGCATACCAATTACAATAATAAAATAATTCATGTTCTTTATTCAGATGCCTTTTCCCTACAGTTTCACGAAGAAATATTGGAAAAGATAAATTTAGAAAATGTGGGAAGTCTTTGAGTATGGATGACTAATATATATTTATAAGGTAATTGTTATTTTATGTTTAGACCTTGAGAGAATAATCAGGGAGGCTGAAATAACAACAAAGGATTTAGAAGCAGAAAAAGTCCAAGTCACTGAAAAACCTCAGACTGATCCTGAATGTTTAAGGTAAGAGTCTCATGCTAATAAGTTCCTAAATTTAATTTTAGGTCTGTAACTGCAGACCAGTCCTGGTGACAGTGACAATCTTACCATTCCTGTACAATATTCCTTTGAAATCAGAAGAATCATTCATTATTATTACAGAACATGAATTCCTGTTATTACAGCCTTTCACCCTTACATGCATACTCTAATGAACTAAAAACTGCAAGTGTTTGCAAGAAAGTCCATCAAACTTGGAGCAGGAGCAAAAGACTGCTCCTTGGGTGGAAGGCCAGTTCTTAAGTATTCGTAAAAATGCTGGTGGCACACGGAGTACCGATGAACTATCCAATGCTATACATTTTGTTTTTCCTATGATGCCTACCATCAGTTCTACTTTGCCTTCTAATTAAGCTAGTTTAGAACAAAATTTTTTAAGATTTACCCAAGACAGAAGACCTTGCACACTCTCTCTTAATAGTGAATATTTCTTCCCAGGAACTAAGTGGTTATGACTCATTTCTTGTCAGTTTGCTCAAGTGTGACATTTATGTTTTCACTACAGAGAAATGTTTTTCAACAAAAAAGCTTCCAATGCAGAAAGCCCCATATCACAGAATTAACCACCTTTTTCCTGGTTTATGGTGTTCTAGATGAAAGTGCCTGTGGATATTTAAAAATATTTAACAGACAATGCAAAGGAGCTCCTTCTAGAAATCTGGTCCAAAATATTCTTAACAGAAATTGTTAAAGAAAACACAACTTTTGTTACCATCACGGTTTTATTCCTATACATTTCTGATCTTTTGACGAAAATAAATAAATACAGTATTTTTTTCTAAAAACTTTCAATGGAAAAATAAAATTTTGCAGTGAACCCTGCGCATTTTTCTGTAAGACGATTTGATAATGGCCCAATTTTTGCTGAATAATGGTTTTTGAAAGAAAATGATATATCAGCCCTCATACTAACTCTCTTCAACCTCTTACACGGTGTTGAGACATGGCCAAAATTCCCTCAGCATAAAAAGTAATTAGCTCACAATTCTGCATACAGTAGCAAAAAACTTTGCATTCAACATATACATAGAAGACATGGTGTAAATAATAATAACAGCAGCAAGTCTGTAAGACAGCATAATTCACTCTTTTACATTATTCATTCTATCGTGATTTATTAGGTTTTGTGATACATGAGGTTGTCAACTTCCTTCTAAATAACATACTTCCCTTGGAGTAGTTTACTACCGTGATGCCACTTAATATTCAAATTGGTGTAGTTAGTTTTCTGTAACAGGTTTCCTGTGTATAAGGTACAGAAGTAGCAAACATTATATTACGTTAAATCCCCAGCCCTTCCACTGATTGCTATGAGATCCTAGGGAAATCATTCAAATCCATGTATGTTTGTCTTTCTACATAGTGAAATTAACTCACAACTCTGTGGAACGATACTTTGGTTTTATCTGGGTGGAAAACACAGCAGTGGATAAAGTATTAAATTCTATTAAGTACAAATCCAGCAGGTGTCATTTACAACCAAGGCAAGAAGGATGATGAGATTTTTTTATTTCATAAAATGCCTCATTTTATGGTCAAGATAAGCTTACATTATTTGGTGATTGCATGTAGTGCAAAATATAAAGTGCTCCTACTGCTATCACAAAAAGCAAGCGCTCCTTGAGGTGTAATAATATATTGAAGAAATTTTCTTTACATTGAAATATTTTTTCATTTCAGATACAGGACAAAATTTATTTGCCTAAATCATACTTTTATCTTGCACTTGCTTTTGATCTCATATATACTCAGAAAAGCTCAATGCTTTATAGAGAGAGATAGCACCGAACAAGTTAACTCAGATGCCAGAAGCAACATAGCTATGTTACGGCATTTCTGTGTCACCACTAATAGATTCTGCTTTTCGGTAGAGCCAAGCAGGCAATCTTCATTTGTCTATTTCTGTATGTCATAGCACTGTGCTGTTTAGAATTATCCCAAACCTTATCAGACTCATACAACTCTTATCAATTTTTTATTATTTTTTTCTAACAAAACCTACTCATCATTTCTTGGTTTGGACTATTGAATTAAGAGAATGAAAGGGAATTTAAAGTATTATGTGCTATAAATAGTGCAGGTACTCCTGGAGGTACTGGGAGGTACCTGATTGCCCTCCAGTACCTACAAGGTGGTCGTCAAGAAGATGGAGCCAGGATCTGCACAATGCTGCCCAGTGGGAGCACAAAAGGCAAAAAGGAGTTGAAATAAGAGGGTTTTAGAATGAATTTAAGGAAAAAAAAACTTTATCATGAGAATAGTATAGCAAAGGAAAAAGTTTCCCAGAGAGGTTGCATAGTTTTCATCCTTGAAGGTTTTCAGACTTGACTGAATAAAGCCCTGAGTAACCTGTTCTGACCCTGTAGCTGACCCTGCTTTGAGAAGGACATTGAGCTAGATGACCTCCTGACATCTGTTCCAGTCTGAATTATCCAATGAACCAATTATCATCGTGGATTGCACAAGGGGGGGAAAACAGCCCATAGATCAATACATATGCACTGGCTTGTGCCTGCACTGCTCAGAGGCAGCATTATCTGCAACAAACCAGTCATCTCCATGCTGCCCTTTGTAGTGTCTCTGTGACATTAAGATGTAACGACATGTATATACACGTATTTTCCATTTAAAATGCATGAAATACTTAAAGGAGGTATGTCCAGCAGAGCAGAGCGCTGGTTCAAACTGACAATACCTAATGTGTGTTGCATGCCGTATGATGTGCCACAGAAGTATTTGAGGGACCGCAGCTGCTGCTGCAGAGCACATGCTGATGCAGTCCATGCCAATAGTCTCTCTGGAGCAGATCCTTAAGTGAACTATCCTGGCCACTCCTGTGGGTGCCCGCTGAAGGGCATCTGAGATTAAAGAAGCATTCGTGCAGTGTCAGTGAGAAAAACTAAAGTACCAGGCACCTGGAGTGAACCAGGAAGCCCTCCTGATGGTCTCAATACACCTTTGGTACTTGCAAAGGACCTTTTGCAGTGAAAGTGCCAATTAATGCAATCTTACATATACTGGTGTATATCTTATTAGGAGTCAGTTTTGCTCATGTTAAAATCAGTATGATTGAACCTATGGTGTTGGAGAAACAACCCTTTTTAGCCAAACAAGATAAGCTTTTTTTCCTATACAGCATCTCTTGCAAGAACAGAATTTTAGTTTTTACTGAAAATCATATTTAATATATATATAGAGAAGACTATTTTGCACAAAATGTGGATCAAAAATACATTTTTTTTCCATGAAATAAGCACAAAATTTTATTCTTTTTTTACAGAGCAGGAAACCACACCACTCTTTAAATGGTAAAAATACCAATGTTTGTAATGCTTCCTTAGAACAAATGTGAGAGACAGTCAGCATCAATAACCTGATATATGTAGCTCCCAGACCACCCTGTAAGTCTCTTATTGTATCACATACCTAGTCCCAGCTTAAAAATCAATATCAAAAGTAGCTGGCAAGGCAAGAATCTTCATTACAATTAAGTATATATCTTAAAGTAAATTACATTTCAGCTGAAGAGTGTAGCCAGCTAATTCAAATTACAGCAATTCATCTTTGATCTGTGAAAAATGCCTTATACCATGTCTGCAGTTTCATAAAATTTCTTCCAAATCCATCAAAGAATTACAAAGGTCAGGAGAAGCACACACCGGTAATTCCAACAGTTGTTGGTGCTGCAGTTATAGGCTTGTTCTAATACACATCTGACACAGGAAAAAGCTAACCAAAATTTGAATGTTAAGCAGTTACAGTTATGGATAAGACACTGTACCCTCTTCCTCAAAGTAGGCACCCTGGAAATTGTAAGTCTCATGATGCAGGTGCAGAATTCAGAGAAATACTTAAGAAAAGAGGGCTATTTTTCTGAAAAGATCTGCAATTAAAATCAAAAGCCTTATTTTAATCATCTGTTCTGCCAATGCCAACCCCAAACACAAAACAGCAGGAAAGAACTTTGGCATCAGCTCTCTTGAGTCACATTTCCCTGGCAGGTAGCAAGTAGCATCACTTGAGTGGAACAATACAGGAGTCAAGCAGAGACGAACTGATACCAGTAAATTCCTAGCCATGCCATTTCACTTTTATATTCATTGTAATTACTTACTATATTAATTATTTATCTTCTTTCACATTTTAATTTTAAATTTATATGTTGCCTTAGGTAAAGCAACCTAGAAATAATTTGAATTAACATTTATTTAGACTAAGAACACACAGCTTCTACCTAAAAGTGGTATTTTCCACACTATTCTAAAGGTAGACTAAGGATAAAATGTTTCTTTGAAGCCTGAATTTCTGTTCTATCTCAGAAAAGCAGTAGCAGAAGGGAAATGCGTGAAGTCAGCTTACTTTGTAAATAGTTCGAGGCCTTATATACTTGTCTAATTCTAAAAAATATAGTATTGCTTCCTATACTTCATAATACAGAAAAAGAAACTCCATTACCAAAATTAGGAAGGAAAAAAGAATGCTTTCTTTCACACAAATCATACAGGAAATATGTTCATTAGAGCTGAACAAATGTTTCACGCTAGCAGCAGACTGCCTAAGGCCATGCATGGTTCTGTTGGTTTAAAAAAAATTTAATTTTATGTTAATTTCATAATCAGGAAATATCAATCTCTGGAGTAATATATGTGGTTCAAAATGAGTTTTTTAATGACAATCTCCTCATTGATTTTTTAAGCTTTTCTTTTTAATAGCAGTGCCCAGTGGAACTATTATAGTTTGAATTATGTTAAAATAGGTTTCCATTATAAATTGCAGTATGGATTTACAAAAAGTAGATCAAATTCGACTAATGATGTCTTTCTTTAGTAAGACAACTGATTGGTTAGTCAAAGAAAATGCAAATGCCACCCATCTAGACATTAGCAAAGTATTTGATGTTATCCCGCATGGGAAACTACTAGTTAACCTGAGGAAGACATATTAAAGGTTTTAAGTGAGTAAGGAGAAAACTAATAGTAACAACAGTAATAGGTCTGAAAAAAGAGATTTTGAGGCCGGAAGAAGGTAACTACAGCCACAGCTGGTCTTGCTTAATGTTTTAAATAACGAGTTTGGAATACAAAGTGTTTTAAGACAATAGTGTAAAATAATTGAAACACTCTAAACCTTGTAGCCTGAAGTAACTAAGAAAGAGGAGGAATGTACTTATATACAGTGCAAGTTTATGTACAACTAAGGACTTCATAATAGGTACCTGGAAGCAAAGGAGCAGAGAGGCCTGAGCATGCTATATAATCAAAAGACAACTATAAACACCAAAAGTAAATATAGCTGTGGAAAAGATAAAAGCAAGAAGTATTTCCAACAAAAACCAGAAGAGTATAAGAATACTGTGTACAAATCTCTCACCTGCTTTTTAAGAAAGGTGCATTCAAGCTGTGAGATGAGTAGAGAACGGAAAGCCCGTAATACAGAAGGAAACAAGGACATTTCTAAATCCTTTCTAGCTCTGAGAAAATGATATAGTTCACATAAAGCAAAGCAGCACAGTATAGAGATACTAATTTCAGCAATACAGTAGCCATATTAATACATCCAGACTGGGATCTAATTTTCCCTATACAATAGAAAAATCAAGATGTTTGAACTAGAAGGATCATTGACCTATAATTATTTTCCCTGTATTTCAGTAGGAGTCTTATTGACCTCTAGAAACACATTTCAGTTTTAATGTCTCTGATGCTTGTAAATTTTTTCTTTCCTACATAACTTGTTCTTACAGTTCCTATTGAACGTAGTCCATGTAACTTTGGTTTGCTGTCTGCACAAAAGCAAATCTCATCCTAAATGTGTAATTTAATTCAGTGTGCCTTAACCTTTCCATGCCTATTCATCTATAACAATATATTCCTTGAAGACTTCTTGTGATGTTTTATGTATTTGGAGAATATAAATTTAAAAAAAATACAAAAAACAAATCACCTTTTCAAGACCTATAACTACTTTTATAAATAGTTGCCTGATAGCATTCACAAAATGCAAGCTTTAATCAATGATAATTATGTATTTTACAATCTGCATTTGATCCAGAACAGTAAAAGCTGAAATTTTCTTATTTTAACTAGGGTATTTCTATTTATTTCAATTTACATCTAATTCCCATTGTTATGTAGACTAGTACCCTGTTTGCTTTCATGTTTCATCTCCTTGCTAGCATTTATTATTACTACTAGATCACTTTCTTAATTTTTATTCTATTTCTACTCCATCGAGCACACACTTCTATAATTTATTTGTTCAACTCGAGTGCTTGAGTTTATGTTTTGAGATACTGAATTCCATTTAGGGCTCTCTTTCGCCTTTCCTCAATCAATTGATAGTAGTCTGAAATTTATTGTCTTCTTCAGCTGTATCAATAGCATTTTCTGTTTAGTAGTGTCAGCAAAGCATAGATACCCAGCAAAATCTTGTTCTCGCTATAGAAACGTACACATTAATTTAGTCCCGGTACTTAACTGAAACTGAATGACCCTAACACTTTCGCTCTACTTTGGATTGAGACAATAAACCAAAGTCTTCTACACTTTTCTCCAATCTCAGTAAAGTCTTAAAACCTTGATAAATGTTTCTCCTGACCTTTATGATAAAATTCAGGAAAATCAACATACATACTCTCCAATTTATATATAACTTCTTAGGGAACTTCATTTTGTACCATAGATTCTATGCCCTGTATATCAATGTCAAGCGATTCCGTTTTATAACACATTCTAATGTTCTTCCTTGTATTTATGGTTAAAAAATAAAATGGTGGTCATAAACAAGGCAAAGACAAGAAGGAAAATAAGAAAAAAATGTTTTACTTGTCTCAGCAAAACACAACCAAGAGTCAGTCTGCTCCTTCTGCTATTCCAACAATAACCAGGTAGGGTCTTCCATCTCCACTTAATAAAAAAAAAAAAAAAAGGCTCTAAAACACATATTCACCCTGCCTTCTACACAAACTATTTCTTCTTTGAGACCTCTTTTCATATAATTATTCCTGGAATGCAAGTTTGGACTACTGAAGTCTTGATCCAATAACATGAATCTGTGGATGATTTTCGGAGAAACCTGTTTGACAATAACAGTATTTTCACCATAGTTCAATTCATAATACCAGCACATATTGATTTCACAATTATTTTTTCTATTTGCCTTCTGCATATACAGCTGAAATTCAAGAAGAGTGTGTATCAGCCACAAATGCCAATGACATTTAATAGCTGTGCTTATTTCCAAGATGCAAAATCGATCATCTTCAGTCAACTCCTCCTTCTTCATCTCTTTGTCACTTCTGGCACTCAAGAGTAATGGAAAATGGAGCACTGATAGCGGACCTCAGTCTAGGGCAAGCTGGCATCCAAAAAAATGCTGATGCTGATGCTGTTGTCCCACCTACTTGCTTTAAGACTAGGTTTTGCTATCACTTTTTGTCTTGACGGTTTTTCAAAGGAACAGTCAAACCTCTTTTCACAAATATGGCATTGCAACTCCACCTGTTCATTAGAGCCCATTACTTGTGATGCTGTAACTTACCAACACAATGTTAATCCAGTGTAATGACTTTTCTGAAAGATATATTTTATTATCATCAAAGAGACCAAAATGCTAAAAATAAAACAAAAACAAAGGACATGGAGGGCCAAACGCTAATGTGATTTTTCAGATTACTACTTTTTTTTTTTTTAAGAGTTTTTCTTTTTATCATAGCCACAAGGAGAGTATAAATGTCATATTAATCCTTGGTCTGGCAAAAAGTACATCTCTTTCCATTTCCAAAGGTGACAGAAAACCTGCCCTCCATCTAGACAGTATAGTTTCATGAATAATTGGTTTGCACATTCAATCTGATAGTGGAAAGATGAATATGAATATCCTGCTTATCTTAAATGTAAAATGAAAAAGCTAAATCTGCTTCCAGGTTAAGCATTTTTTTTTAACAGTTTCATTGTCTCACATTCCTTCTGGTAAAACTTCATCATTTATTCAGTAACTCAGGCGTCTCCAATGCATTAATTGTGGAGACTGTAACCTAACAGACAGCCCTTGTTTTGTGAGTGTAATATTCCTGGCACATACTGTAATTATCTAGCTTCTAAATAAGAAAGAAGGAAAACCTGAAAGCAGAATCAATTGATTAATGTAAAAATTAAACACCACATTTGCCTGAATGTCTTTTATCACCACTACCCCAATGCTATATACGGAGTTGTGCTGTCACCACATTTGAAAGTTTTATAAAATATTCTAAATAAAATTTTAAAATCCATACGCAAAACATTACAGTTTCAAAGCACATCATCAATAGTAATTAATTCACAATCCCAAGACACAGATAAGCAACTCTTACTGCTTATCTTCTGGTTGTTCTATCCTTAGCGTACACCTAACGTGGACTGGTATCATTCTCAGCTGACAACTAGCAAACAGACTATGCATCGCTTTTACAAGGTGGAAGACAATGAGAGAGCATTTTCTCGGAGATTAACATACTATGTCTTTTTCTAAAGTAAATCAGGCAAAGCAGGGCTTTTGTTTGTCTTAAATAAATTAGGGTTCTAATATCACGCTAACAGAGAACACAGAGAGAAAAAAATGAGGAGGCAAGGCAATGAAGTTAAGCTGATTTAATCAAGATCAGAAGCTCTTCTTAGACCTTGAAATGAACTCCTCTCAATGAAAATGATCTGTAAACTAGCAATGTACTACAGTACAGTGAATATTTCATTTCTTAAAGTGTAGTTCAAAATTTCCTTTTGTTTGAACACTTACACATATTACAAATGCAGGAGAAATATTTCTGAGAGGAAAGGCATTTACTCCTTTGTAATATAAACACACAGAGCTCATACTGTTTCCATATTGATGGTAAGATATTTACATTTTCTACAAGAACAGCAAAATCAACTTACGGTCCAGTCTTATGCTACTATTCTAATGCCACATGGTGACTAAGCTATTCCTCTCATATGAAGCTATACTTTTACTTTTAATAAAGCCATTTTCTTGTGTAGAAAACAAACTCTATCTGCAGTAGGACAGCTAAAGTGGTGCATTATCTATATAACAGGGTTAAATAATTTATTCCCTACTGTAGTATATGAAAGAAGAAATGGTTGCTACCTTCTCTTTCAACTTCAGGATAAACAGGGTCCTGCTTTGATGCATCAGTTTAGCTATTTAATGAGAAGCAGAATATACACTTTTCCTCCTTTTTTTCAGTCTGTCTATATGTCCCAGAATATTCACATTGTTTGCTGAAACTGTATTAAGGGTAAGCAACTTCAGCTTTCTCATTACGCTTTTCTTATGACAGCCATGGAAAGACTCGGTATAATCTCATCACCTTGTATTCATCAGACTACTAAAAGCTCTGGCATAGATTTCTCTTGGCCTACCGAGTATTAATTTAAACCACTACAGTCATCGGTGTGCAAAGTCTACGTGTCTTTTTTTTTACCAGGACTGTCTTACACATTTCCCAAGAACTGATATTTCCCTTGGAAAGTCTTTTTCTATAGAGGGTTTTTTTTTCCAATTAAACTGCATTTTTCTGGTTCTCAAAAATCTGGACTTGTGAGCCTGGTTTGTAGACAGTGTTAGGTAAATCAAGTCTTTAGGCTCTTTTCATTCTGTAAAAAACACTTAGAGAGAAGCTGAAGTGATTCAGGAGCTGCAACAATTGAGAATCCTTTTGCTAAGGTTTGTTCTAATTGTTTTCCTACTTATAGCAAAAATCAGCGAAAAGATGTTTTTTTTTTTTAAAAAAACTGCTTTATGCCTCAAAGAGACAAAAGAAGGTTCTATCCCTGCAAGCATTGCTGCTATTAATATCTCCACCCATTTAGGAAAACCAAACTGCAATTTTTTTTGCTGACCATTTCCTGTGGATCCAGAGGTAGTTCCCTGTATGGTGCTGGCTCCATGCTATCTGATTTCCTAACAGATTTTAATGTTAAGCTACTAATATTTTACATTACAAATAATTTTAAATGATATTTTTACAGCTAATTGCTACTAGTGCCATTGGAGCTATCATACAATCTTGAAAGAATGTGGAAAAATTCAATGCTCTTTTGAATGCACAAATCACTATATTAAAATTAGTCCTTATTATAAAGAAGTTGGAGAATTCCTGGCTGAGACTATTGGGAAAAAGTAAGTGCTGAAGAATAATAGGGGCAGTGGGGAGAGAACAGCAGCAACAGCAAAGGAGTCCGCAGAAGCGTACGGAGCAATGATTGCACAGGAATGGCTGCACAGGGTCAGGCAGAGGACCCATCCAATCCAATATTCTGTCTCTACCAGCAGCTACAAGTAGATACCCAGGGAAAGTACGAACAGTAACATATGGTACTTCCTAAGTATCAGCATTCAGATTCACATGTTTAAATAAGGAAAATGATAACTAATGAGGCCATAAATCTTTCATGGTTTATGAAAACAACATGGTCCAGAAATTTGTCTAACTGAGTACTTAGTCAAGATACACTTTGTAAAAACCCAAACTATCATTTTCTGAAGTTCCTCACATTGTCATCACAATTGCCAGTGCTGAATGAAATCCGATGATATTGCGGGAGAGCAGCATATTGGACTGCCGATTACAGAACTAGCAAACTTAAATCCTGATCATGCAAATAGATCAATAAGGGTTTTCTCACATAAATCTAATCGACAACTGGGACTAAAGCTGAAAAAAATAGTTATCGATGCAACAGTTCTCTGATCCGAAAATTTATTTGTTTTTGGACACAGGCTTAAGAAAGAATTGGAAAATTGCAAAGATGATGATTGGGAAAGCATCTGTGAAACTCTTCGAACAGAAATTGAAATTCTGCAAATGGTATGCCATTTTCATTATGTATTTTAAGTGCTTGATAATTTTAGTTTTAAAGGTGTAATTTAAGATGATTAACAGTAGTTTTAGATAAGCATTTTTTATACTACGTACACAGCCAAACATCCTTGCATTGCAGGTGCACTCCAATTCTCATTTGTTTTAGCCTGTTATTTCCAAACGTCCAGGAATATAATTTCTCAGAGAAAAGGGAAGCACAGAAAAGAATTAGAAGATACTTTTTTAGGACAAGAAAAGACCTATTTGGGGACTAGTACTAATCATTAGTTTCTTGAAAGATGCAAAAGATTATGCATTTAGGAGCTAAATTAATATTCACTTCCAGCTGTCAATTAAATGGAAAATTGGGATATGAAGAAATAGGACTATTATAGCATCCTTTTATGTAATATTTTATTTTGTCCACTGACAAATTCTTTACAAGAACTTATTAAAGTGTGTTTTTTCTCTAAATGTCAATCCTAACTTCAAATTTCTTGATTTTCAGTCTCTGTAACAATACAAAGAGAAAAATATTTTGAAGACCCATTTTTGGAAATAAAGGGTTTTTAAAGGTTCACTTCAGAGCCCCTGATTGAGCTGTATGAAGATGCAGCTGCCACTAGCATCAATAGCAGAAAAACAGTCATGGAAATTTGTATTACTCACTTTTATGATCAGTTTCAAGTTTCTGTTGGAGGAACGTAACTTACTTGTAGTTTATCCCTTAATTTTGTCATGCTTGTCAAACTTCAGAAACAAAAAAACCCAGCTCATTGTTTTGAAACTTCTCTGTAAGTAACACACTGAACTCATTAGATTTCGTTTTCTATAACTCAGTTCTTTTTCTTTTCCAGAATCTATCACAAAAACAGTCTTCAGACAAGTGAATAATATGTGGTATCTGATATGGAGTGTAACAGAATCTAGCCTTTGAGTATTTTAAAACCGTTTTACTCAGGCTCTATCAGGTTTGCTTCTATTTTTTTGTTTGATTAAACCACCATTTGTATCTGCCCTTACTTTTCATTAAAATAAAATTTTATTCATTTAAAAGTGGTGGGGTTATTGTGTTTTATCCTCAAGTTCAACAGCTATCCATCTTTAGTTTCCTCTTTGTTGCCCATGAATGGGCAGTACATAGACCACTACACATACAGCTGAGTTCCTGTATTACCAGCTCTATTCTTTATGCACTATTTTTTAGAATGATCGCTCTCCTATTTTTATGGTAGTAATGTGGTCTTATTTGAGAGGAAGACTGCTATTACCATCAAGAAATACTTAACAGGAGCTGCAGTTATTTCACTTATACCTTGACAATGCAAATCTTTAACAAGCTCTCTGAAACAGCTCAACTCTACAATACTGCACGATAGTCCAGAATAGTTTCCAAATCTACTGATCAATACATGCCTCCATTGATGGTAAGCCAGTCCATTACTTCACACTTGTCTTCTGATTACATCAGAAATCTTCTTTTCTTCCTCTCCCACAATCCACAAAATACTGAGTGCTAGCTTCAGCACTTGACAGCAAAGATAAAACGGTATTCTAACAGAAAAGTCCACATTTATAGAGGATTGCTGAAGAATTTCCATTGAATAAGGAACCCTATTCATTCAACAATGTAGGATGTGTAAGTGCTACAGTAGTTCCCAGCCCCACAGTAGGAACTGACTTTATGATTCAGGTGCTTACAACAGGACCATGTAAAAACGTTCACTCTGCTCAGCCACAGTCCATTCTGTGGTCATCATCTCATCACATCCAACTGTGTGTGCAGATAATTTTCAATCTGCTTCCCACCTGGGGGGTAGGATGGATAATTGCTCTTTACTAGTTTTTCCACACCCAGAGCTCTCCAAGCTACAGAGGGTGTCTGTCACACATAACACTGCAAAAGATGTTTTATTAAGAAGGGAGGAATAAATCACTTTTGGAAGCTGACCAAATTCTGCCTGCAATGGAGAAAGTTTTTTCCTCTTGGGACACAACTGCAGTTTGAAGTCTGGCAAAGTTTGATCTGCGGCACTGGTATCAAAGAGTATTCTGATCCACTGGGCTAACTAGGATAATTCCAGGAGGTTGGAATTATCATTCTCAATAACCACTGCTGATGGAGCTGACATCCTTATAAGGTGGGGTGCTTTTTTTTGCCTCTTCCCTAAGAGAGATCCTCTTAGGATGTGCTTAATTTTAAACAACTTAGTCTCTCTGACTTCTATGGAACCATCTGACTTTCTTAAATTTAGGCAGCTACTACTACAGGCTTTGATCAAATCCAGGGCATATTGCAAAATGATACACTTGCATATCAGAGGGTCTACAGACAGCTAAAGCAGTGCTATTTCTGGGTTTAAATGCTGGAAACAGATATAAATTTGTGATTTGCTAGGATGGCTGAGTTTATCCTGATCATTTTATTCATTTAAGAGAGCTTGCTTATGCTAAGTACATTGGTTAATCAACCAGGAAAATCTTATTTTTAAACTTCAGGTTTATCCACTTCTAATTGCTTTTATTCGCAAGAATCCTTGCATCTCTTTTGCAATGTTCTCATATTTATATAGTTGCTTCGTCCATATAGATTAAATACTCAAATACGACATGAAACAGAACTCATTGGCTTACACCAGCATTCTACATATATATTTCAGGTAAGTGGAATGAGCAATAGCATCCATCAATAAATAATATAAGTTAATGTCCCTAAGTCACCTGAAATAACATCTGGGAAAAAGCGATATGGTAAGCCCTTTTCAGAGATACTTCAGATTCCAGGAAGCTAGTTGCAACTTTAGGTTTTGCAAGGTTTGGGTTTGTTTGTTGGGGGGTGGTTTGTTTCTAGTAGCTGCGAAGGTCTAAGTTCTTGATTATTGTAGAATTGCAGCATAAATATAGCAAAATTTGTAATAACTCAAATGGCTAAAGCTCTCAGAATCAATATAACAACAAAACAAGAATAAACCTCACCAAAAAAAGTGAAACAGAAATCAATACAAATCCTATTGGGCTAAAAAAATCCCTCAACAGCTCAGAAAAAAATATAATGCCAGACTAAAGCAGCTGTTGCAGGGTGAACTAAAGCACACTAATTTCTCCAAGTATAAAAATACATTTGTCACCCCTGTCTTATGAATAATATAATTTGGGACCAATATAATATTTCTGTTTGGAAGGCTCAAACTGAAAATTAAGCAAAAGTTTGTGTTTTGTGGATTTTCTTTAAAATTCTCAAACCAGGGACAAGTAATCTTTTAAATAATGAGTAAAAAAGAACAAAATGTTTTGTCATGTTTAATAAAGATGTTGAAGAACAGAACATTGCCAAATTTCCATGAAAATATACACAGAATTGTTTTGAATAAATAAATGATCTCACAGATGACATACTAAGAAATTGGTTTTTTTAAAGGATACATTATATATTATATACCTAGCATATGAGAGTCTAATAGAACCTCTGAGGCCAGAAGAAGTAGTTGTCCCCTTTTATGGCCAAAAAAGATTAATTAAAGCCATAGAAATACTTGAGGTAGTTTGTGAGAAAGAGGAAGATAGCCCAAGAAAATGTTGTTATTATTCTAGGGGAAAAAACGTATAGGGATAACTATCCATGCTTCTGTATCAACAGATAAAACAACCCTCATTTCTGAAAAGAGACAGAGAAATCATAGCAAAGAATCATAGAATCACCAAGGTTGGAAGGAACCTTTAAGATCATTGAGTCCAACCATCAACCTGACAGTGCCAAAACCACCACTAAACCGTGTCCCTAAATTTACCTGGTAAATTTACTTGGTAAGGACTGAGATTTGCCAAGCGTCAAGGCCTACATCCTTCACAAAAGACTTGATGAATTGCAGTTTTATCTCAGTTTACACATTGACAGCACAGCACCCCTCCTCTACTGTGACCGCATACCTAAGACCCAGCTGAGCATCCCAGTATTTTTATCATCAAATCACAGCTCCCACCCATGTTTTGTAAAAGACACTTCCCAGTAGCAGACTAATGCAAACCAATTATTGCAAAGGAGAATCCAAGACCCAGTTGAAAAAAATCTAACAGGAAAATAATTAAGCCAGGCCTTGGACCAGAGAAGCCTTGGGAAAAGTCACTGAACTTTAAAAAAGAGTTTACCAGCCAGGGTGAGTAAGGTCTGACCACAGAGGCCTAAAAAAGAAAGTCTGTTAAACCCTGAATCTACAAGATTATGGGTTTACAAATCAGCCTTAATGAGTTTGGAGGTAGAGGAAGGACAAGCCAAGGTCAGGAACTGGGAGACATACTAAGCCAAAGTCAGGATCAGAGGCCATACTGAGGAGCAGAAGACCCAAGAACCTCAATAGCTAACAAACCAGCAGACAGAACGCAAACCCCAGTGAAGATATGGCTTAACTGTTTAAGAAGCTCCCCCCGTGACCTAATGTTATTTACCCAGATATGTAGCTATTCTTCAAGCAAGAAAAAGCTACAACTGGGAGGAAAAAACAAACAAAAAGGAATCAAAATGCAATTATTTTGTTTCTTATAAAAAGCTACTACATGTTCATGTTATTTATTATTAACAGCCAATTCAAAGACTAGCAAGAAAACCACTACGATATCTGACCACAGAATAAAATTAGTTAGTTAATGCAACAGTACCCACACACATTATCTCTAATTGGTTAACATAAATATGATTGATTTGGTGATAGTGCCAAATTAATGTTATAAAATGAAGAACAGCAATAAAAAACAAGTAAGTCACACCAAAAAAAAGGACCTGTAACTGAATGACAGACTGAGTCAGTGAGAAAGAATTCATATGTGTGACACAGGGGGCAACATACCAATTGAGGTCACGCATCCCTGTGCAGCTGATCTAGCTTATGGGGTCCTCAGTCACAGAGGCAACTGCCAGTCCCCAGCTGGAGGGCTGGTTGCCTATGTAGAGCTTGACAGTTTGGCAGTTGATTAATCTAAAAAAATTAGACCTCAAGGGAAAGGAATATTTATTGTTAAAACCTGTGACTGAGTTACATGTATAGAACAAAAATGGATAGGAAAAGTACCTGCAAGGCCAACCCCTGCCACAAAGGTGTAGTGGGGAACCTGAGGGCACGGATCCTACAAGAATGATCGCGAGGCAAGACCAGAAAGAGAAGGTGTGTTCCAGCACTGTCTCCCTGGTTAAGGATGCCATGCCTGACCAGCACCGCTACCTATCTGTAGCGGATCCTCCTTGTCCTTTGATAGGAAAAAGAGCACTGCTTTTGGATTTGCCATTCACTACATTTCTGCTGCAGACTCAATCAAATGTAGAGAGTTATATCTTACTGTATAATGGGGGTTAAATAGATTAGAATTTTGAAGAGCTCTATGTGTGTATCTCTGTGTGTGTGTCTACACCTATTTGGATGTTTTCTGCTCTAATTGATACCATAGCATTTAGTCAGAGTAAATTGGATGAAACAATCGTTGTGTCTTTATATGGTTGTGCTGGTCCAAGTTTAAACCCATACTAACTCAGTACGCTAGCTCAGGTACAGAGTGACCCAACTGGGTTACCACAGTTGTCTTCAGTTTGAGAGCAGTTTGCAACAGGAGAAAGGATTGTACCACCGACTGAGCTGAAGTAAGAGATAGGGACCTGTCCTGAAGCTTTTAGTAAGAGAAAACACCTCCAGGTGATTTCCATGAAAAAGATAACAGGTTTAGTAGATACGCTCCACACCCATTTCCTAGGATGACAATGCAATAAACAGATACCGGGTAAAGAGGACTAGCAAAACACTTCCAGTCCTCTGCTCTGAAATTAAAAATGATACTACAGTACGTTAACTGGGTAAAGGATCAGATTCAATGTCTAACGATCTATGCCTTGCTTCTCAATGGAGTATTGAAGTAAGTAGTAGCTCTGCTTCTTTTAGTGATTGCAGCTGACATACAGTGCTTATATATTCTAGTGATAGCCCCACCTTCCAAACTCCCTTCGTTCTCACTGTGTCTGCTAGGATTTGTCAGCCCCTTATCCAAATGGCTTTTGCAATTATTTGGTTGTTCATTTGGTGAATTTTTGGGATTAAATTTATCAAGTTCCTAAATATTATTTTTTAATAGTCTAGATACCAGGCTGCTGTTAATAGCTCTTTGTGTAGTCAAGCATCTATACCCTGGGCTGAAAACCAATTATATTTAGTAATATTTTCATCTGCAGAAGGACAGTTCTCACTCGGCTCACTGGTAAACCTCCTAAACCCCAAAACTGTCAAAAACACTTACAGACTTTGAGTTTGAAGTAGGGTATGTGCTAGCTCTGATTCTCTGAAGGGCCAAACTCAAGGCACATCCACACATTCACAGTCACCTCCAGTCACACTGCCGGTGACCATGTCGGGTTTGAATGCCTTTCCAGCATGAGCCTGTCATCAGCAGAAAGCTTGTATTTCATTTATTTTTTGACTAAAATTGTATCAGAAAGTATAATACTACATCACTTTCAATTTTAAAACACTAAACTATATACCTTCTGCATTTCTTCAACCAGACCTATACAGTAATTCCCAGATACCAGTTTCACCACTCCTATGATAGCTCCCACCAGCACAAGTCTGTCAGCCTGAATAACAGAGAAGCTTAAACATTTCTGTGGAAATGTGAAGTGGGAGCTGAGTCCTTTCTTCCCACTTAATGTCTTGAGTATTTAAAGACAACATCTACTTGTTTGGAAGGAACAGCTTACAGTGATCAATTTTACATGTAAATAATTTATTTAATAGATGAAACGCCAGAAAAGAGTATAAGTGCACAGCATATTTCTTGGGTTTTACTGAAAGAATTCCTGTTATTGTGTACTAATAAATTTCCAAGCAGTCTTGATGCCGCGTCCTAGTGAGAGAAGAGCCCATAGCCTCTGATTCACTTCAGAACAGAGGATTACTATAATTTATACAACTAAATTTACTCCAGCAGGAAGAGAACAAGGTCTTGCTAGCAATCAGACTATGGATTGGAATGGTGTTCAATTCTGTATTCTAAGCAGCATTTGATGTAATTTGGTACTGATTAAGTTCCCTTAAACACAGTCGCCAAATGTACAAGTGCATAAAGATAATTTAGATAATCATAAACTAAACAGTGAACAGTATATTGTGTACAATAAACAGAAACAAAGTAAATTCACCCTGTCTAATATCAGGAATTTTTGCCCATTGGATTCTTCATGCTATGGTTCATAAATTCCTTTTAGTCTTGATTAAAAAATACAGATAATCAGGCTATCATTCAAAGCAAGAGAATTTGTAAAGGGATGTTTCAGTGCCATCTAGTGGGATTTTGATATCAGTACAAAAATGTTACCTCTCATGACACTTTTCATTTTATAATTGTAATCAGAAAACAATTTTGCTACTGCTATACGCTTAATTTTTCCTCAACTTTTATAGATAATGATGTTGGACACATTACCATTAAAATACTTCTATTTGCTCTGTCTATGGACATACTATTTATGTGCGAAAATAGAATAAATATCCTGCAGTGTGGTAATACACTACCCTATGTTATGTACAAGGGGGAGGCATCATACTGTGAGGCTGAGACCAATAATCTAGCCCAGCAAAACCCATCTTTTGGAAAGAACTCAGCCTCAGTTTAAAGACTCCAAGAAGAGAGATCTATCAGACCTGTTCTGTTGACGAACTGGCACACTAATCTTTGTCTAATTGATAGTTTGAATGTGTTGGCTGTAGCATCTAGTCCTTGTTTTTTCTTATGCTTTCTTTTCTGAGATTAAAAACCCTTTGAATACACGGTATATCCTCCTTGTATTAGTACACCTGTGCTACAATCAAGTTACCTTTCAGACTCTTCTTTGATAAGGTTAACAAATCGCATTCTTTCTGCCCTTCACAGTAAGGCATTTTTCCAGCCCTCAGATAATCTTTGTGGCTTTCTTCTTACACCTCCTCCATTTCTGGCACTGTTAGAAAGACTGACACCTGACTTGTAAGCAATATTCCAGTACCGGCTTCATCAGTGCTTATATAAACATAAAATTGCCTTCCTACTCCCACACACTGCCTTCCTGAATAGATTTACAAATTCTTGTTAATCCTTTTTCCCTCACACATCACATTAGAAGTCTGCATTGACTCAGTTGTTCAAGATGATTTATAAGCACTTTTCAAAGTTTCTGTTTTCAAGGATACTGTCCTCCCCTCCACGCTTATAAACTACTTTTTTTTCAGATATACAGCTCTGCATGTGAATATATTAAACCAGTAGCTAATTGCATGGGTTCGTTCTGCTCACCAAACTATCCGTATTACTCTGTGTGACTTCAGCATCATTATCTATCATGCTATCAACCTGTGTCATCTGCATATATTATCAGCAGTGATTTTATATTTAAGTCCAGGTTATGCATAAAACTACCATCACTTTGCTTGAGCACTCTTCTTTGGAAGACACAATTGTAAAGAGCCTCACTGGATGATTATTTCTCATTGACATTAGTTTTCAAAACCATGAGTTTCAGATTTTAATTCATTGCTTATAGACTGTATGTGCTACAGTGCCAGTTATTTTAAATGACCGGTAGTATAATGTGCTAGCTGAATCTCTTCCAACATATGATAGCTACTCAGTATGATTACGTCTGTAATCTCTTGAAGAGTTAAATCAGACCTATTTTCTATAAAATCATACTAACTAGCATTAATTGTATTCCTATCATTTAATTCTTTATCACTGAAACCCTTTGCCCTTTCCCACGATCTCACCCAGACCTCAAGTCGGGTTAACAGGCCATTTAGCTACAGGTCCTTTTCCAATACTCGTAAGCTATTCACGGCTTTCCTGCTTCTGCAATTTCCCCAGCACTGCAAAATTCATTTCAAAAGCTGGTTAGTGTATCTGAAGTGCCTCAGCCAAAGGGGTTTTCTTTGTGGACTTTCAGGTGCAAATGATCCAAACTTGATCATTTTAAAAGAAACTTATCCCTAGCAGATGCCTAACTTCTTCCTTACTTATTAATGAATTTGGTGGAATGAATGCATCTTTCCAAATACAAACCAGGCACAATATATTGAAGCTCTTTGCCCTTTCTGCATCATTCTAAATAGCCGTACTATTAATCTACCTGCAGGGCCCATTTGAAATTTGGGAGCACTTTCTAGAATCTTAAAGAAAATTCACCCGGAGTCGTAAGACCACCAGTCATAACCTTTGACTCCTCTACAGCTCCGGAGGTAAGTGTCTAGCCACACCTGGCTGCCATCTGAACATGACAGCAAAAGTCAAACCGGCGATACCACATCATAGAAAGAGCCGTTGCTGGTATGATGGATAAACTGTAACGCAATATTTGACGTATCTCTTAGAAAAGTTTACTCTACCAGAAAAGGTACATATAGCTTATACCTATATACTTACAATACTGCAGCTTATTAAATGTTATTAAATACACCAGTTTGCATTCTGCTCATATTTGTACACTTTCCAGTCTCACTAAAGTCCAAGATATTATCCACCAACCACAAATTTGGGCTTCTAAGTCTGTACCCTACGCTTTAAATGCTTAGCTTTTCATGTAGGTAAGATCCCTTTACCCAAATCATATTGGAATTCCAAAGTGGTGAAACTTCTCAGTTATTTATGTGTTTCTAGGGAGTTTGATCTTTCCTATATCTTTAGATCTGACTCTTTCAAATGAAGGAAATACAGAAAAAGAAGAGGCCTGGAAAAAATACTTTTTCATTGAAACTAAAATGTATTTAGTTCTTTCAGAGTTTAGTTAGCCCATAAACAGAACTGCTATTAATATATTTGTATTATTTCTTTATATGAAATAAGTATACATTCTTTATTTATAAGCAAAGGCAAATACAGGTAGAATCAGAGAAAGATCTGCTGCACACTAAGTTGACTATATTTCCCATATTGACACAACACTACAATAGGGCTGGGGGATTAAATGTAATGATAGAAAGTGTCAACTTGGCTAAATTATTTTTTAAAAAATGATGATAAAATCCACTTGTGGCTCTGAAATAATTCATTAACAGAGACAAAATGAAGATTCCAATATAAAAAAACACCTAAGCCCTTTGTAGATGGACAATGTTTTTGTGTATTTTCATTAAAAAGTAGTTATGCTAAGGACCAACGTTACATTTGACCTTTAGGAATTTTATTTAAATAATCCCTATATCATTTCAAGATGTTTAGCTGACGTACCTTTTAAAAAAAACTGGACTGTTTCATGAGAGAAGTAGAATGGCACCAAAGTAATAGCTACGCACTAGGAATTAGCAACATTAGCTGTTTAATCTATACCGTTCTTTGTGAAGATCAGAATGCCAATACCTACAAACTTAGAGATTTACTGTGGTTTTACATACCACAGCACATGAGAACAAGACAATCTGCTCTCCTTTTCCAAATCATACTTCAAATATTGACAGGGTGCTTGTACAAACCAACCACTGTTCATTCGTATAAACCCACAGCTGCATAATTCTGCAGGAGTGTAGGTGTGTGTTATTGTGCTAGGGGGAAGATTACTATCTTGAAATTACTATATATATGTGAGAAATCGGTAGATAAAGCATTGAAGTCAGTGTACTACGTACAGAGGGCTTAGAGGTAGAAGAACCATCATGTTCTGTTTCAGTTTCTTCTATTAATATAGAGTTATTACTATAGTCAATAAGTACATCAGCTAGATTAATTATTCAGAGGAATTCATTAGTAATAAAGACATCATGCTGTATAATACTGTTGCATTGAAACATGAATTGCACTAGGTGGTAGTATGAACTTGCGCCTCATGAGAAAATAGTCTAGGATTAACAGTAATAGTTGTGATACCCATTAAAAAAACTGCAGGGCTTCTTCCTTTGACCAGAAATACTTTACCTAGGAGAAGCTACTAAGCTGAATGTAGTAGTAAATACCGAAAAGTGGAGAGATTTTTCAGAAATTAACTTCCAAAAAGGAAATACAACTCAACCTTGTCTCATATTCATACTTGTACATCTATAACCAAACACATATGATGTATCTGAATGATTCCTTAATACTTACAAGCTAAATACACAAGAAGGAGACCAAAACATAAATGGGTTCTAATCCTTTTTTCCAGTCCCTTAATCCTTTTTTGGCTCCTTCAAAAGCTTTTTTCATTCTGAGTTTTCTTAATTTGCTTACTAATTTCAAGGATCTTTCCTTTTTCTATTTGTTTGCCTGACCTATCTGTATCCTCAGCACCAGATTTTTTCTAGGCATCTTCCAGATGCTTATGCTAACAGATTTTTCAAACTCATCCACTAGAGAGCATCACCATCAAGTCCAGAAGAACACACTAGGTTTTGAAAGTCTATATGATCACCAAAATGGCTCAAATTTACCTCTCTGATGGTGGCTCAGTTCCAACACCCCATTGGGGCACTTCCCATTGAGGTTCAGAGACTTTAAAACAGGTCCCTGGATGCCACCCTACATGCATAAGGGCACTAGAACTCAATGCAAGTTTTATATAGGTAGACACAGACATAACCTTCACACAGAACTTATCACCGATAAATTTAGAGCATTCATGTTTATTTATGGCACAGACAGATTACACGGCATCACAGAAGAGCTAAAAATCTCATTTCAGTCACCAGCAGGAAGCACAACTGCATGATGAAGGGAGGACAAGCGATGCTCCTGTAGCGAGGCTACAGAGTTACCCCGAGAAGAGTCGAGTGCATCCTTATGATACTTACACATGAACGGAAGCAGAGGAATGTTTTGCAGGTGATATGTAGGAAGGGGATAAGTGATGCGAGCAGTCACTGAGCTCAAGTTCTAGGACTAAGAGTGGCTTAGTAGGAGGACGTGCACCGCAGGAGAGGTGAACAAACAAATCGAGGCTGGTACCGTTGTCTCAGCAGTGACTGGGGCAGCTCAAAAAGCATAACAAAGTTGTGAAACTAAGCAGAGAAAGAGTCATGTTCAATTCCCTCAGGTAACCAGCTGTAAAGAAAAATTATCAATGAAAAAAAAAAAACCCAACCCTGCAGACTCTCACTGAGGATATTTATGAGTATCAGCTGTTATCCATAGCTCTGTCACACTCAGAAATGTAAACCATAACTCTGGTTCCTGGCTGTAACTATGCCAGAAGCAGTGAAAATAAACACTCATCCAATCAGTCTATATTCTTATTAATTTTATCAAACAAAATAGCACACATAAATAACAATAATAATTAAAAAAGACTGCAGTGAGAAGGATCATTCTCAAGTTTCCAGGGAAACTACCTCAACCAATAGATTACTGAAAATCATTTTAATACAGTTGTCTCCAACTATATCTTCAATACAATTATTTAAACTAAATGGTTTGTGCTGGTGCTTCTCAGAAAATATGCAGGCAAATATATATGTAAGAAATCAGACGTATTTGAAGATCATATTACTCTGGGTCTGGTTTATTCCTGTTGAACTGAACGCACATAAAAAGAGCTTTTCACACCCTTTGAGGATTCAAATAACATAAATTGTAATTCTCTACCTGACAGAAGATACTGGTATATGCCACCTGTATGGACACACTTGTATATGCGACTTCATGTACTGATACATGCCTATATCCTAAACTCTAATAACAACATGCAACAGCCATTTGTGGCTATATGGTTGTATGCAAATATTGCTATCCACTTACCAACACTCCTAGCTTTTATTTTACTTTATTGTATTTTAAATACGGCACTTCAGTAGAATGTGAACTCCATTGAATAGCCTCATTTTGTTTTCAAACAGGATCTGCTTCACTACCAGAAAGGTGGTTGTCAGGGATTTTTCCTTTCTTTTTTTTTTTTTATGCAAGTTAACATGCAGTTTCTCACTGTAATTTCTGCAAGGATATAAGGCATTACAGTTTTATTATTCAGTCATGGGGAGCTGGAAATTGTAGCTCATCTCATTTAAGGCTTAGTTCCAAATCTCAAAAAATTCCACCAGCTCTAACTTTTCGTATGCAAGAATAGAAGTATAAACTAGAATAAATTTCACAGCAGAAATGTCATGAAACAGTAAATAAGAAGGGACAAAAATACCAGACCAGTTGTCATCTCTGATTCTTTGAAATCCTTCTAAGAGACGCTGCAGCAATGTTTTACCTAGAGAATCCCATTAACTCCTGACAGCTAATGGGGCAGGCAGCAAGGAATGCTGTCAACCGTCTCACGCTGTGCTTGGCTCATCACTGTTGGTCTCGGCTTCCCCCATCCCTCCTCCCTATTTCAGCTGTTAGCTGCATCAGGATCAAGGTCTTTCCCTTCCACGTCTGTGTAGCACTAGCCTCTAGGTGCTGCTGTGATGCAAGTAACTGGCGATAAGGGTGATGGAAGTGACACTATAAAATGGAGTTAAAAGGTGCGTGCAAAATTGCCTTCTATTTCATGACCCTCTATATTAACTTCTGAGCTTTTTTCTTCTGCATAAAATATGTACAGGTGGTTGTTGATCCTGTCCTGAGTAGTAAAATGCTTGCACTGTGGAGGTGTTTCTACAACTGTAATCATACTTATTAGCTTCATAGGAAACTCCAAGCACATTTCAAGATCCAAACCATCAAGTTCAATTCACAAGAGTGTCTTGTTCTGATTAATACATGCTTGTTATATTTTATTATCATTTCTAAGCCCTCATTAAGTGTTTATGTACTTCAGGCCTCTAGATACTGTTTCAAAATTAATATCTGATAATAAAACCCACTTGCAAATTATTTTTAAGTAGATATTTTGAAGTATTTTCCCTTTAGGCAGCTAGTGAATTGATCTGAAAATGCCAGTATTAATAAAATGATACCTCCCATGGCAGTCCCGGCATCTCACAGACTCTGAACCCCATGGAGTGCCGTCGTGTTTCAGGTGTGGAGCTTTGAGTAAATGCGAACTCCAGAGGTGAGGACTGCTGACTTAGTCACTCTTGCTCTGATTTAGGAAGATTAGCTGCAAGTATCTTGGCACGGTACTCACGCAGGGCCTGGCATTTTGCACTCCTGCTTCAAGCAAAGCTTCCTAGGGATGGTAATAAAAGTAGAGTGTATTCCTAGTGCTACCATCTTATATGCTTAATTCCTCAAGACATCATTTGGCAAAAGCATCATCTTCAACCATCAAACGCTCTTTTATCTGAACACAAGAAATTAGGAGGTCAAGTTTGCACTACACTAAAGCAGAGCATTTTCGAGTCATCTATTGATCTACTATGCAATCTAAAATGCAACCGGAAAAGTGATGTTCCTAGTAATTTACTTTCAATTTTCCTGATAAAATGCCTGCATATATCAGTCTAATGGGATTAACTAACAAGGCAAGCTAATAATTAATGCATTGTTTAGAGGCTATGCTATTTTAAGTCAATAGTGAACTAGTGGTGCTGCTCAGCGATGCAATGAAAGCTGGTTTTTCTTTAGGTTTAAAGACTGGGGCAGTCTGCAGTGCACCACACAGCTTTCTTCCCAGCTGCCTGCAGCGTGAAGAGGGGTGGTGCACGTTGGGTCTCGCCCCCACGTATAACGAGAGCGTTGCCAGAGCACAGACCCCAGCCTGCGAACCAGAAAGCACTCCTTTCTGGGGCTGATAATCTAGATGAATCACCACATATAATTAGGGATCAGAGCGTCTTTGCAAATCAACTGAAACTATGGGTAGAGGTGCTGGTATTCCCACATCAACCTAGCTAATTTTGGGAGGACATCTCAGCTATTCAGGGAGCCCTCTAACAAAATGACACCCCGATTCTGCTCAGAAAAAAAATCATTTTTTGAGACATATTACCCTTGTTTATCAATTCTCTGAATGTATGTATTACATCAGTTTGAGGCATATGAACGTTTGTAGCACAGACAGGCAGAAGTCGGGGCTTGTTCCCTCTGCCGTTTCAGTAACCCAGACCATTACTCCTCTGCAGTTCACTCTTCTGAAGTTGTTCATTGTTAGTACTTTTTCTTTGTGGGCAGGGCACGGGGAATGTTTCATTAATGAAAGAAATCAGTTTATATTCTAATGGAATACCAAGCATGCCATGACTTTTTTGGCCATTGTGAACGGCAGTCTTGCATGTGCTCCTCGCAGACTGGGAGGGCTGTAATTGCTTCTCGTTGGGTCCCAGGGCTCCCTGTAATCAGCATTTACATAATGGAGAGAAGGATTGTGTAAAACTTGAAAACACATACCTAGTTCACCCTCTGTCTGCATATTCTGTAGTTGTCTGAAGACAATTCTCTCTTTTTATCACTCGAATGATCTAATTTCAGTGGCATTAAAAATTACACCTGGTAAATATCTCATTTGTGTGTCATACAGACTCACATACACAGAGTTTGGTACACATGTTAAACGGCACACGTGAACACAGTGCATAAAAAATAATAATTTAGATGATTAAATTTCAGGAGTTTGTAAAGTATTACTGCAGGGTATGAGAAAAGTTTCAATGATGAAATCCTACTGGGATAAAGCGTGCAGCAGAGAAAATCAATAAAGGCAAACACGAGAACTCCTGAAGTGCCATTTCCACTACATTTAAGTGCCAGTGAATGCACTTCCAGTTATTATAACAACAGTGTTATACTAAAAAGGCTAAAACGGCCTTTAACTTCCATATTGCCTTCATTTTGTGTTATAAATTGCAAATTAAAAAAAGAAAAAGTATTAGCTTACCCCACCTGGTAAATTTTATATTTTACAGCAGAGAGAGAATTATTACTTTAAGAAGTGTCAGCAGCTAGATGAAGGCCCTGAAAAACAATTCCTTTGAAGCATGTTTTCGAGGCTAGCAGGAAGTCTTTCAGAGAAACAAAAGAGCTGTTTTTCTCAGAACCCACGAAAGCGCCAGCGATGAGGATGGCCTTTGACTTCTTGGCCAATCGCTCCATTTTCTCGGGCCAGGCTCAGTGAGATCACTGGGCTCAGGTCTCCGACAGCCGGAGGTGATGGAGCAGTCTGTCTGGACACCCCTTACTTCTTATCCCGTCTGATGCAGGGTCTGACTCTTCATATCCCAGTAGCCTGAAGAAATTTGAAAACCGCTGGCTCCCAAACTTGACCTGCCTGGTTGACAGCGCATTCTCATCCCGAGTGAGTGCTCGAGGCTCCCCTTTGCCGGGACGCGGAGTCAGTCTAGCACGTCTACGTTGCTTGTGAATAACAGAGCGTGCCGAGACTGTGTGCCTGGCACAGCGACCCCAGCAGTGAAACACTGCAGCTGAGCAAGATAAAGTAGTTTGTCCCAGTGGTGGCAGTGGTCCTGAGGAGTCTGGCAAAGGCTGATCCCGCCTGCAGCCCAGGCGTCGTTTGGCTCTCGCCTCTTGTAACTGCTGATAACTCTGGCTTTGATCATTAGATGTTTTACATCAGTCTCGAGAAACTTAAACTGTAGTCTGGCTGGTAGTTACAGAAAGCAGATAATGGTTGTTTAAAATACTTACATATGTTGTGCATCACTAATGTTGCAAACGACAAGAATAATCTGTGCCGTCTCCTTTGCATATACCAGCGTTGCTCGAATCAGTCCATGGTTAGCATGTCCATAGCAGAGTCTCAGCATCCTCTCCCCTGGAGAGGAGACAAGGGTGGACACAGGCACAGCACAGAGCACTTCTAATGTGCTCCAGCACGTCCAGCCTGCTCTGCACACACAAACTGACCGCACACTGCATCTGTAACGTGTCCACTCATGAGACTGAGGAGGACCAACAGCCTAGAAGCCCTTATTTGCCAATGGAAGATTTTATCCTTCTGTCACATAGTTGTTAAAATGCAGCTTAGAAGGATGCCTAAATAGCCATTTCTTTTCATAAGATTTAACTGCTAAATAACCTGAACACAGGCACAGGTCCTTAAAAACCCAAGGCCTGCATGCTGCAATCTACAAGTGATGTGCTCATAAACCACCCGACTGGTTTTCAGAAGTATGAAGCCCACACAGAAACCAGTCCTAAAGCTTTTCACTCCCCAGTTCTTCACGCTTAGCCTTTAGTGCTCATCCAGTAACAGACCACTGAAATATTACTGAAATCTGACATCTTTTTCAGACACTTGTATGCACCTCAGACACAAACCACGAGTATGTACACCCTGAAATCAATACTGCAATGCTGGCTTCTCCCCTTGCTTATTGAAAACAATGGCAATAACTTTCAGCTGACTTTAAAAGAGGCTGGGTTGGACTCACATTATGAAATACTCCAGTTAAACTTATTAGGTCTAATCGCTGTGGTAATGCCTTTATATGTTGCATGCTGGGCCGATTGCAACATCCCACTCCTACATTCCTTGGACTTAAAATGACTTTGTGTTTGCAATCCTGCCTCAAAACTCTCATTTGGAGTAGTCCTTTAAAGAGTTTTCTCTGTGCCTCATGACTGTTTTCTTCACAATTTTAAAAAAAAAAATCTGTGTTTTCATAACTTCAAAGCCGAAAGGCTTAAAATTGAAATGGCGATGCTCAATTTTTCTAAAGTCATATTGAACTTGATACTGATTTAGCTGGCCTGCAAAGTAAATGGATGCCATCCTGCAGCTTTTTTATTACTTCATTTACAGAAAGATGCTATAAATGAGTTACTGTTCTTCATAGTCTGTGCTATATTGGCTGGTCCCTCTCAAAGGAGTGTCGAGAGACCTTCCAAAAACAGCAGAGGTAGTGCTTCATTAAAGCCTGATTTAATTCCACAAATTATTAAAATTCTGACAGCATTCTCAAAGTGTACTAAAAAGCCAAACTGCCTAAAGAAACAGCGGTATTCAAAAGCAAAATAAAGAAGCCTTCCTGTTTACAGGCAGCCTTGTGTCACAAGCAAATATGATAAAAGATTATTCCCTGTGTAAGTCATCCCTTTGTTCAGGGAGTGGCTGTCCTGGTTTGAGCGACACAGGACGAATTTCTTTTCTAATGCTTGGGAAAACTGCACTTTTAGAAGACTCTAGTGCCTGAATTTGTGAAAATATTGACTTTATAGCCAGCTATGGTGTGTGGGTTTCAAGGTCTCAGTGTTTCTGACCTCGCCAGGTGCCGGGATGAGGAGGAGCGAGACCCGGGCACTTGACCCAAGCTGGCCAACAGGATTATTTCATGCCACGAATGTCACATTCAATAGAAATTAGAAAGTTTGCTGAGGAGTTGGGGCTCTCCCTTGATGGCAGCGATCCAGAGAACTTCTTGCCCTGGTGTTGGACCCCTGAGCCCTTCCCTTCCTCCCAAAGCCATAGCGCTCACAGTGTCCGACATTTACTGTCCACTGCTGGGAATCCACAGCTTCCTACAGATAAAATGGGCTGAGTATAATCCTTGTATATTTTTTATGGGTATCGGAATCAATATAGGTTCTTTAGTGTTATTAATCTTGATCATCTGGTCTTCTTCTATTAAATCTGTTTATATTTCAGTCCCTGGGTTTGCTTGTTTTCTTCCCAGTTCCCCCTTCCTGGGTGGGGAGGGGTCATCGTGCGATAGAATAATTGTCTAAATGACAATAAATTGTTGTGGGTTTCTCAAACCATAACAGTGGCAAAGCCGGTGAGAGGCACCAAGCAGACCTCGGGAACCAGCTGTGTGCTGCTTCTCCTTCTGTCAGCCCCTCCCAGGGGTCCTTCTCAGGAAGAAATCTACGGATCATCGTGTGCCTTAGGTGCACAGCGCCAAATTTAAACCTCCTCTCCCGACAAGACACAAATCAGGGACAAACACAAGCCTGCGGTTGGGCTGCAAAGCGCAGAGGACGTGAGGAAAACCATTCGCGGCTTTATTAAACTGCTACATGTGTTGTCACGCCACAAGTAGTTAAGAACCTAAAGATCGTGACACAAACACAACAGCACCTTGACGTAAACCTCCTGTACTCGACTGAAGTTAAAGGAAATGCAATTGAACAGAACCAGCTCTTGCAAAATAACAACCAAACCCACATAAACCAGGCCACATATCACATCAAAGGCCCGATATGAAACCACTTAATTATTTTATTAGGCGTTTCTATTTAAAAGCAGCTAACAGCATGTATAAATTAATATCATTCTATTGACTTTAACATCCATTTTTAAACATGGAGCGTTCTGCTCTGACAATTACAGTCATTTAATGGTTTGAGAAAAATGAGATACAAGAATATTAAAAATCTGATTGAGACTGAAATACAGAGGAAATCTGGTGAGAGACTAGAATATGTAGAATGTCTATGTCTCTATCTTTAATCTTATCTTTCAGAAATAAATAGATAAAATGATTTTATCAATGTATAGAAAATAATTCAGCCATCCCGCAAGCTGATGTTACTTCTTTAATATAAAATGTCTTCTTTAATTTCAGACAGAAGCAGCAACTAAAAAAAAATATAGTGCTTCTAAAGGCATAGCATTTCAGTAATTATGCTACCAGATAGGGATTTCTCCTAATTATCTCATAAAAGATGGGTTCCTATTTTACTAATAACCACCAGCTTTAATTAACACAATCAAAAATTCAGAAATACAAAATCAAAGGCCTTCAGATAGAGCCTCCATCCCACCACTTCATGTAATCTTTAAACCATGTAACAAAATTCATCATGATCAATTACAATTCATTTACCACAGGGCTCTCTCTTTCTACAGGGCTGTGGAAAACAGCTATGATTAGAATCTTTATTTCATGCTTTCCCATTAATCTGTGAAATCCATTTTATATGGTATTTAATTGTCTTTTCTTAAAATAATTCCTGACTTTTCAAAAGTACAAACCCAATAATTTCATGCTAGATGGCTAATGAGAGAAAGACAGAAATGGCAATTGGTTAGGAAAAACTCCAGAAGTTACTTATTTCTTTCATTTTTTTGCACAGTAGTTAACTAATTTACATCTTGAAATTTAGATCAACACACATAGTGTCCATAGGCCTTAGAATACCTTGCTGGAGGAGATTTTAAATTTTCTATTTATGTGGCTCTCTTCAGTTCCTTAATTTCTACTTTTAAATTCAGTGCTGTCCTCAGAATATGTGGCAAGCACAAGAGCGTTTCATCACAGAAATGATGAAAAGCTAACTCACTTGGAATTCTGTTTGCCACAAACTAAGACATAACTGCAGGAATAAATTTATTTTGTTTATTAAGACACAGATTTCACATCTTACCTGGTGTAAATCAGTCTAACTTTATTGAATCCAATCAGTGACTCTGACCTACTGTATCTGTTTCAGATATGTAGCCTGGACTCTTAGAACCTGCAAGCAGCTGCTGTAGAGAGAAGCACAGTCTATTACTGATCAGACGGTGTTAGCAATTGCACCATTATTATGTGAAAATAATAAAATACATGTCTCCAAGCTAGAAATCTTGAACTCGCTACCACTGCTTGAATTCTCTTCTTCTCCAAACTCTTCCAGGGAGAGGGATATTTTATCAAACTGAAGCGCTGTGCAAATATGAGGGCTTTTTCCCATTTTTTCCAATCTAAATTTGATATTACTGAGTTTTGCCAAATGAAAGTCAAACAGTACTGGGGCTGAAAGAGGATGCTTATCTCTGCTGTCTTACACCGACAGGATCTGGATCTCCAGCTTTCCAGGAGCTCTGAACTGCCACTGAATTAAATAACTTTGTAGCGTGGTACTGGGATGTTTCAGACCTACTCGGATATGCCAGATACGTCCAGGACAGACCAGGCTAGACAGCACTTCTTGATTTAGACAACAAAAGGCCAAATGAAGCTCAGGGGAATATTTCCTGCACTATTCCTTGTGAAGTGTAATCATTCCTCATCCATCTTCTCAGGAGTGCCAGTAAGTGTTACAGTTAACCGAGCCGGAAGGCTAATAAACAGAGAGGTAAGGAGTGAATAAAGGACGGCTAATTACACACTCACATCCTTGAAAATATTGCTATGAGGAGAGCAGGTAGGAGCCAACGCTCTTAAACAATCTCTCCACTCTCTTTTAATTACTGGGACAAACCATAGTCAGCAGCATTACAGATCAAATCTCCCGGTATCTCCAGGTTCACCTGAAGAAGTACAGGAAAAAAACAGGGGCTTCCATGGGAGGTACAAATAAGTCCCACAACAGCTCTTAGTTTAAATGGTATTAAAATACAAAGCAAGTGGAACTTAACATTTGGTGCTCTCTCATTAACTAAGAAGTATTTTATTCTATGTGTGATCCCATTGGGATTGGCATCAATAAAAGTATTAGAAGCTGGATCATAATGACAGACCAGCAGAAAAGAATAATAATCCTTTCATATCTATTTCAGCAGCCAAGCAGACTGGAAAGAATAGAAAAATACTTGCTGGTATTTAAGGTTTTTTATTCAAATGTCTTACTTCCTTAGGGAAGGCCTTACAATTGATGTGCTGGAAAAGGTGACCCTTACATTACTGTTACCATTTACAATAAAAATTATTCATACACTACCCAAAACTGAATTACACACCCCACAATGTGCAGAGGTAGGTAGATAGGTAGGTCCCTGCCCAGAAAGTTTACTCTCCAAGTTAAGACATGACAAGTGGGTACAATTACAATTAAAGAAGAAAAAGAGAAAAAAAAAACCATAACAGCTCTGCACAATAACTTAAATTAATTATACCTATTAGCCCTATTTTTTATCATATTATGTGCACTGTACCTTATCATGTAAGTTCCTCTCTTACAGATGTTGCTATAGAAGGGAGCTTTTAGGAGAGACTGCACAAAGCTGTGTTTGAGTTGCAGAAAGCACCTTCTTCCACCTTTGTCCACTTCTTCCCTCAAGAAAACACACAATCATTGACAAAACTTCGAGAAAGAAGGCATTTTCCTTACTGGTTTTGGTAATGGAGGGCAAAAGACATGTTCACCTACTCTAGCCTAATGGAATAAGTGGTCATTTTCCCACCTCTTCCAGAATATAAGGGAAAAACAGAAGTCAGCCTGGAAAAGAGATAGGAGTGTGAATGTGGTGTATAAAATGACAAGGATCATGGAGAAGGCCATTACAAAATGACTTGTTCATTTTCTTCCACACTAGTAACAGGGGGCGTGAAATGAAGCTGGCAGTTGCACACCTCAAAACAAACAAAAGGAGATGGTTCTTCTCACAGTTGCCTCGTTACAATCTGCAGCTGTTTCATACAGGATGCTGGATGTGGTAGAAGTGCGCATGAGTCCAGGAACAGTTTGGACAAGTTCACCCAAAAGAAATTCTCAAGAATATCTAAGGGATGGGGAGTCAGAACTTTGTGGCTTGCTACTTCCTGCACGGGTCCCAAAAAATATAGAAGCAGTTAAAGTGAGAAGTTTTCTAGAAGCTGTCACAGAAGTGCTGACATCTAACGATGCTGCTGAGCTACGAGCTTTCCTGGTATTAGTAAACCAGCATGGAAAACCCATTTCATGCTTGTCTGCTGGAGTAAATCCTCTGACTAACTCCTTACAAATATAAAGACGTCTTGCTCTCCCAGTAACCTTGTCTTAAACACCGGAGCAGAGCTGTGGTGTCTCACCGACTGCTGAAAGGCAGGGTGAGCATCACTAAATAGTCATCTCGAGTTCTGAGAAAAGCCTAGGGAGGTAAGGTCCAACTGATGCTCAGTACTAGCTGGAATAATGGTTTATAAGAATTGCATAGTACATGTTTACATCTAGGACGTGAGACAATGATTCTGTCATCATAGGTAAAATCAAAAGCCCTTAAATAGCTTGTCATTCTAATTTTAACTTGACAAAGTCACTGGATCTTGTAAGTGATCTGAAATCTTCTCCACCAGGCTGCTATTGAAGTGCACATCGCAGCAGGCAGTTGAGGTATTCTTTGGGACTATAATACCAGGTTCCAGAAAGGCTTCTTAATGTAATGGGTAATTCTGATTTCTTGAGGTCCCCAGAGAGCACAGGCATCAAAATACTCTCTATAGGTAAAATCTATGAATTCAAACTACTAAGAATAATTTATTGAATCAACTAGGTTAATTTAAAACTTTGAGTGACCTGCTTCTGCAGTAAACTCTCCTTCTGAAGTGGGAAGAAATTGTGAGGATAGAATGAAGTAAGGTTTTGGTCCAGTATTATATATAATAGAACTCAATCAGAAGCACGTAACGTAGATTAGATACTAATTTTCTGTGGGGGTCTTAAATTCTAGTGAATCAGCCTTTCTGAGTTTGTCTATAAATGCTTAGACATATAAAAAACCCAAGCATCCACTCCTTTTGAATGAGATACTGTATCACAGATCTGAGCACCCGATCACCAGACCTGAGTATACCATACACTGTAGCATCACGGCGCTGAGCACCTGTAACTACCACTGAATCCGGTTTTGGGCAGGATGATCGAGGATAACCTGGAAGCAGGTTTGTTTTGAGTATTTCTTTTAAACACTTCTTCCAAACACCTGGTCAGGATTTGTGTTTGCTGAATTCTATTGGTGACTGGTTAACTTATCAATTTGCATCCTAATAGCATTATTTAATTATGTGAGCAGAAGATAACTGAAATGAATGTTAATGTGAATAATTCAACACTTTACTGGAGTAACTTAGTCCTGAAGAAAGGAAAAAAAAAAAAAGAAACAAACTCCCTGAGCTACGTTCTAACCTGCCTTCTCCATTTTCTGCTAGGGTCGTGGAGCACAGAGACAGAGCATCTGTTTGCTCCAGATCAATTTGCATCTGAAGTAATTAACCTCTCAAGGCTAGCTAAGCAAAAAAAAAAAAAAAAAAAAAAAAAAAAAGGCCTGGAAATGTTTTTGCACCTAGCACTCTTAAGAATCACTTTAACCTGGTTCATATTTGTATGTGCTAGATACGAGATAAGTCATCAGTCAGTGGAAAGGATTATACCAAAAGGGAGTCTCCCCTTTCTGTACACCTTTGGCTTAGGAGGTGCCGACAGTCACCCAACATACTTAGGTTTAACACTAAAATGTTGAGTTGCAAGTTTCTCGTTTGTGTCTACATACAGGAACAAAGATTTCCCGCAAAGCCTGAGCAGAAATGTTAACATAATGGTATGACAACAATATAGCACTACGTGAAAAGACATCATTACCAAAACACTAAAAACTAAAATTACTGCAATTAATACAATTTAATTATGAAGGTTCATGGTGATCGGATGTGGTGACAATCTGCCCAAGGAACTATTTTCCTCTGTTGAAAAGCATTTCTGTCATCTTTTCAAAGAAAAGTTAGGTAATTCATCCACTAGCAAAATTATAGATGAGAGAACTACAAGACTAACAAACAGATGACAGACTGAGCAATTTGATTTTTTTATCATTTTTCATCCTTCTCTTTTCTTTCTGCCTTTTCGCAGGTAACAGCTTAAACCCTGTGAACATACATGCTACCTGATCCCACAACACCGTGTTTGTGTCTTGATGTTTTAATGGTAGACTTAACTATCAAATCCAAAATTGAAAATGTTGCTTAAGACTGTAAATTATTTAAGGCAGGGATGAGCTCCAGGAAGGATGGTTTTGCTACTAAAGCTCTGGAGTAGGACCCAAAAGATTGAGGCTCTGCTACAGCCTCCTGGTGTGGTGCCACGACACTTGAACCCCAACTCAGCATTACACCGAGACGAGCAGCCCAGCCGATGGCAGGAGCCTTGTTCCTGATGCTGAAAGGCTGCGTGTTTGTCCAGTGTTTACATCAATCACACTTCCCAGTACTTTTTAGCTTTAAAAATAATTACGGATGGATGACAATAACACCCTATTTGAAACTTTGCATTAAACAGGTGGAGTCACGCAGCAACTGGTCTGACCTGGTTCGTGTTATCTCAGCTGAAGCACGCCTGACACAAGGAGATCTCTTTTGGCACTACCCAACAAAGTCACAGATGCAGCTGGGAACCCAAGCCTTGTGCAGCAGCGGTGGGGTGAGCACCCCTCCGCCGTGTGCCCTCGTAGGGCAGGCACAGTGCTGTCCTGCTTCATTCCAGCCTCCTCAAAGGGCTTCTGCAAGGCTTGCCACGGTCAACTGAGAGGTGGACCCAAAGAACTTGCTCTAAGCCTTGCCAAGGTAAAATGGGATACACTGGAGACAAGAAGAGCTAAGGAACTTAAAAAAGGTGCATCATGATACGATGTGGGGTATTTGGTGAGTGGCTGGAGGAGAGGAGATGGAAGCAGGACGTGTTTGAACCTGCAGTGGGTCTCACAGGGTGAACTCTGTGCTCCTAACAGCGTATCGCTGGCTTCAGGGGACTGGGGTGGGGAGGGCAGGAAGGGGACTGCAGGGCTCTGCCTGTGCAGGACTCACTGGAGGATCAGGGCCCGATATTAGAGTTTTCTAAGAATGATCTTTCCTTTGAAGGTAAGTTACTAGTAGTGGTAGTAAGACTACACTTAAAAGGCTTTCCCTACTTCACCTCGAAGTAAATGACTGGTTCCATTTACTCCGATGCTTACCTATCAGCTGGTGATTAAGTGATCAAGCAGATCAGGGATGATAAGTATACATGGCTGATACCAATGATAAAAATGAGTTTTCAAGGTTATATCATTTATATGACTTAGAAACACAAATTAAGTTTGTTCCTGCGTTCTTTTAAATACAGTCACTGAATAGAGTAACTTTTCAAACTAAAAGCTAGAAGAAATTTTACTGTGTAAAAAAAATGTTGCAAATCCTTTAAGAATTTCATTTGCTTGTTTGTCAAGGTCAGGAAGACAGTCTTTTAAGAGATGTTTAGAGGAGATACTGCATAGGCAAAATCTCCATGTCAAACAGAAAGAATCCCAAAAGTATTTTCTGGAAACCTTGTTATCCTTAAGGAAGTGTTGATTCTTTGGGATCCAACATATTAAATGGCTGAAGGACTCCAATGGCCACTATGACTTCTTTTTTAATGGGTCAAGGAAACCCTTAGGTGAATTCCAGATTTTATTTTTAATTAGGTTTTAATTGTGTTCTTATCCACTTTAGATGTTTGCAGTATGGATTGCTACTCTTTTTCTTCTTCATGCAGCCAGAGGTAAGACCCGTAGTTGATAAAATCAATAAACAGTAAAAATTGTGTGCAGCTTACACCAGAATAACTGTATTTTAGAAAAAGGATGTGTTTTGGAATGGATTTAACATACTTCTTCATTACAAGCACTGAGTTACATCATGTCTTTTCCACATTTTACCTAATACTTTTTAATTCTGTAAAGCTATTTGCAGCTAGCAAACCGAATGGGCATTAGAAAGGTATTTTTACGTATGAATTGATACTAAAATTCTCCCAGAACTGTTTCCCATGCCCCCCCTCAACCCACACCGGCATTTATGGTAGCTACAACACTTGTAAAGCCAGCCTAGGCACTTACTCTTCACAGAGCTATGCAGAGAACAAGAAAATAGTCCTGATGCAAAACATCTTACGGATAGGAAAGAATAGTTTGATAGGGATGGACACTCAGAAAGAACACAGAGAAACAATAACACAGACCGAAGTTTCACTGGCATCAGAGGCAAGACCCCTGTGAAAGTGACTGCATCACTTGTGGAGTCTCTAACCGCAGCTCCACAATTAAATGTTTTAAATCTCTTTCGCTAAATGTATTTCCAGTTTATATCAGTCTACCCCTGTGTTTTGTACAGTAACAAATACATCAAGTCATGGTCTGATGCAGTGTGAATCTGTCACCTATCCTAGGTAACAGCAGTTTCTCATTGTTTTCAGTATCTTTTTAATAGCCACAAAAATTACTTGGGATTTCACAACTGTTGTGCTACAGTAGTGGGTAAGGATGACATTTAATGGCAACACCCATATGTCATATTTGCATCATTACTATATTAAAGCCACAATAGAAATTGGGAAACTCTAGTCCTTCAACCACAAGATCACACTTCCCGAGGCTGTGCTTTGCTGTAGGTTTCCACTCAAATTCCACTTTATTGCTTCCACGAAAATCTCATGGTGATAAAAAAATAAGGTAGATGCTTAATGTACGTTATGGAGCAACCAGAGTTATCTATATTAATGTTTTGGTTTCGTTTTACTCCTTTGTGAATTGTTGCACAAGACATAACAATTTAAATAATCCCTGGAGCTTTAGCACTAATTTAAAGGACTGCTCTGCACTGACAGCAAAAGCTGGTTTGTTCTCTGCATCCATAAAGGATCCAGCTTTTATTGTCTTTTTCTGATGGCTGTGTTAACCATGTATTTGACAAAATAAGCCATGGGTTCACCAAACTGAGCTCTGCACTGTTTGCAACAGGAATCAGTCCTGAAGTTCAAGTCCCTGCTACACGCACAAGGCACAGGAGCACAACTGAGCCCCTTAATGAAAAATGAACGCAGGTGCCATCCTAATCTGAACCAGCCATTTTCCGCCTCCCCGGTATAAACACTATCCTGCCACCTTCTTATAAAGTGGTGGCAGCCTAACCTGCTCCGTTCCCAGAACACTAACATTTTTCTTCATGTACCCCAGGAAGGGAAGTTTGCTACAAAAGGCTTGGATGCTTTACAGATAGCCCCCCTTGGTCTGGGATCCCAGGGAGACAACTGGCAGGCTTGCCCAGCTCTCCAGAAGATGTGAACACCAATTTCCTTCTTTACACTAGGGACAACATCATGAAATACCAAGTAAGAAACTGCTTTGTTTTTAAACACTGATAGTATACAGCACATTCAACAAATTATACAGACAGTTTCTTTTCTCCTCTATTTTTGCTCATAAGTCTCCCAAGAGAAGCCCCAATTCTATATTACACACTAACAGTCCCTCATAATTTTCTTTAATCCTTTTTCTTTTTCCTCATTTCGGCTATCTGATAAGCCAGCTATATTTACAACAAACTAATCTCAGCCTTCTAACACAAGTCACCTGAGATATTTTAAATATATTCTACATACTTCTCTACAGTAAGCTAATGGCCTAAATTCAGGTTCAGGTTTGGCATTGTAAAGCCAGGGCTAGGGAAGACAGTACAAAAGGAAAGCTCAATTTTGGCTCCTGCGTGTCTCCAGATTAAAAATGTGTTTCAGGCCCATACACACAACTCAGGGATGTGGTTCATACACATGATTACTGGGTCCTCTGAACTACATACGATTGGCCTCTGAGACTCTGGCTATGTGGTGGCCAATGCTGAGCCCTAAAAGCAGGTAGATAGTTGAGAGTGAAGATCAGAAGGGAAAGTATCCATGTTCACCAGAGAGGGGAAAGCAAATAGGGTGAAAAATTAAAGGAAAGCTTAGAAAGGAAAACAGAAGACTAAAGAAAAAATGAAGGAGAGAAGGAAATCATACATGGAAGAAAAAGGAAACAACCAAAAAGATAATGAAATGGGGATGGATAAAGAAAATAAACAAATATTAAACATTTTTGGAAGACTGTGACTGAGGGAAAATGGAGATTAAAAACCTGAAGAGAAAGACTTTATAAGATACACTGTGGAGAGAGCTTGGAGGTTTCTCTTACAGAGAGCTGAACCAGGTTATCCCTCATGAAGACACATCATGTAGAGGAGCATAGAGACAGCAGACTCTGGAGTTGAATGGAAGTAAAAAACTAAAAAGGTGAGGTTGCCTGCAATATCTGCAAACTAGTGTCAGCGAGAGGAAGCTCTAGATCGTGACAGTGACAAATGGTAATAGCTAAAAGGAGCCTACAGGACTGCATAGGATGGATCAAACGGGAACATACTGAAAGAAGCCAGCAGTGTGTCAGCTCTTTCCTCTGAAGACCAGCAAGTACTGGGAAAAGTGCACAGTAGGATGCTCGAGGTGTTGAAGGTGTCTGGCCTGGGCTTGTCCATAGCACGAAGCAGTTTTGTGGAGCTATTGACCAGTCTGGTGAAAGAAACGACCATCAAGGAGTGTGAATTTTACTTGCACAAAGAGCAACAAAAATGAAGCAAATTAATATGAAAGGATGGGGGAGGGGGGCAATTTGTTGCTTTTGTTGGCTTATATTACATGAAAAAGGCTTCATAGTTGTTTTTTTTATATAAATGGGAGTCACAAAGATGGAGGCGTTTAATGATTTCTCCTGAGTCACCTCAGAACAAGTCCAACATCTCTAGCTGAGAGGGCCTATGAGGTTTTGACTTTAATCAGTCTTTCACTGAAGGTGAGATGTGTGCTAATTAGTACACAACATCCCTTTTTGAGCTTACAAAAACAAAAAAAAACTAAGTAAGAGCCAAATTTTAAAAGAACCCAGTATTTAGAATTTCTTGAAAAGAAAATAATGCCTTCCTTCTCAACAAACCCCAAAATACCTACAGCCTCTCATGTTCTAAGCCTGGTGGGCTTTCTCATGCTGTCTGGAATATCTTTAGAATAAAATGTAAATAAGCTTAGTGATAAAGGTCTTCAAAGAAAAAAGAAGGAAAATCAGGTATAGATTCAAAGTCAACTGCTTAATACCTTGCAGAGATGCTATCTTTATATTTCTATGGCCAAGTTTGATAAAATCTTGTATTTACACGGCGTGTTGTACCAGTGTGTCTCAAAGCATTGTGCAAAGGATGTCAGTATCATTAGTTCAATTAACTAGAGGAAGTGAATCATTTGTTGAAGCAATTAATTGATATCTCCCAGCAAGGCAGTTTAAGAGGGAGGAACAAGACCCATCTCTTCAGAATCGAGAACTGTGCCTGAACCATTGTACTACTCTGCCTTGTACCAAAATGTACACTGGGATGGAGTAGTCACTTTCTTGTTGTTTCGTTTGTTGGTTGGTTTTTGGTTTTTTACACAGAAAATTTCTGCTACAAATCCATCGACTATCAAAGCTTCAAATTTTCGAACACACAGGAAAACTCGCTTCCTTATACATGGCCACCTTGTTGGCGCGGACCTCCTCTGGATAACAAATATATGCAGGGTATAGTATGACTATTGACGTTTTACTTGTGTTTGAAAGTGCAAATATCCACATCCCCCCATTAACTGGCTTAAAATTCCCACATAAAATTTACACCTCTGTTCTCTTGTTGGTTCAGGGAATGAATGAGGGAAAAAAACCCAGAGTGAAGCTCAGTTCCACATGACCACCCTCTTGTTCCTAGCTATGAGTATAGCCCACTTCAATCTTCCGCTAAATGCCCTTTTGCTACATTCACCTCCACTGGGAAAGCTATAATTAATTGATTTTTCAATTCCTTGCCAATAATAAAAGGGGCAAAAAAGTCACTTTTTCTCACTTCAGCAAAAGGTCAAAAAAACCACTGAAGATTGAGTGAGGTGTTTGATCTAATAAAAAAAAAAAACAACAAAACCTTGTTCAGCAGATTGGTTTCGTTTTATTTGGGCACATTTTAAAAATGAAATTGCTTCAGAATGAAAAATCAGAATTTTCCATTGCCAGAAGTATATTAATAGAACATTTTGGTTAAAATATATGAACTACAGGGCTGAACAATTCAAGCATATGAACACAAATTTGTGAATCCTTTTAGATGATCCAAGCATATAAATTTTGAAGAACAAAGTTTGGACACTAAAAAAGAAGTCATACTATCCTCTTTTTCTAACTGGGGCTCTGTCATTAAGAGAAGTTGATACCCTAAAGCTAACCAAGGCACCTGGAATGGAAAACAAAACTTAAGCAGGCTTCTGTGTGTCTTTATACGATGTTCAAATCACTGCCTCCACTCTGCCTCCTTGTGTTCATTCTTCAGTATCAGTAGGAATTAATATACTAAAGATGTGTCTTTACCAGTCACATAAAGAGACAAAATGAGTTCCCAGCTATAGGAAAACAAAATATTGTTTGTATACTCCCTGCTACTACTGTAAGTAATGCCTGTTTCTTTCTGTTTTCATGTTTTCCACCAGTTCATGTTTCACACTGAAGACGTGAACTGCATTTTGACTGACTGGAGAGGTGGCTCTAGCGGTTTGTACACCGAAGCCGTTAACAATGTCCGCATTGTGGGGGCGGAGCTGGTATATCTGGTGAACCTTCTTGAGGTAAAAGTATCCGTGGAACTTGAATGCTGGACCATAATCTGTATGGTAAAGGCAGTGTTCAGGGTGGCACATTTAGGTTTTATGCATTGGAGTCAGGAAGTACAGAGGTACTCAATAACACAGCTGAAAATGTCATAAAAAGACTCTAAATCCTGCACAAATGGAAATACCTGCTTTAGCGTCAGACCACAGATAAGCATGTCCCTAAAGCCTTACAGGACACAGTTTCTGAAAGTTTTGCTCACGATGGGCTTTTTATTGGATAAAACATCAGATTGGAGACTGTCTAGAAAAATCAGCAGGGTGAAGAGTAGTAGCAGAGGGCCGATATGGTTAAAACATCCCTCTGTGGGCCACCCACGCTGCCCCCGTGAGAACTGGGTCGCAGCACAGAGAAGCGACTCTCCTGCAGCCACCGCTGTCAGGCTTCCCATGCAGAAGCTCAGCTGAGCCCTGTGCACCAGCAGCGCTCCTGGCATGGTCCTCCCCGTCCCACGGGACCTGTGTGGCGGAGCATCTCCATAGCAGGACGGCCACTTGATTCCCAGAGAAGGTATGCCGCAGACAAAAGCACTGAAAACTCCTCCACCGCAGACCACTGTCCCACCAGGCAGACAGGTTCAGGGGTGAGGCAGCAGGGTCAGGCACCTTTTGGATAAGCAATCAGTGCAAATGTAGGGTAGCTACGTGCAGAAATTCCCTTTTCCTTCTTTTCTATCATAAGGGTCAATTCCTGACGGAGGTTACTCCCTTCCAGAGGCGTGATATAAGAGGGGATGGCATGAGTTGGGAACTGCCTCTTTTTTGGTACAGATCCCACCAGCCGCAACAGTAACTTCCCACCAAGACACTCCCCTCCATCGCCCGCCGGTCTGGCCGTGTCCTGGCACAGCATGGGGTCGTGCTGCAGTGCCACAGGCTTGTACCCCCCACTTAACACGCTTGTTTTTTCCTTTCCATGCATCGTCACAGCAAGATTATGGCTACTCTCCTGCCAACATTCATTTCATTGGCCATAGTCTTGGAGCACACGCCGCAGGGGAGGCAGGGAGAAGGAAACCTGGCATTGGAAGAATAACAGGTACCAAGGTTATTTCAACTAATGACACTTTATATTTTCACGCAGCTTAAGAGAACTGAAGAATCACTGCTGCCTTATAAATACACAGTACAGACGGCGATGTGCTGGTTTGTCACAGTTAACAGTAGACAGCTAGCATGACGACACACAAATGAAGCCATGTCCTATCACGTGCCATGCATTTCACATGTCAGCCTTCACGGCCCTGAGAATGGCTCGACTACAACAGATCAGAAAGGCTTAACTGTCCTGACTGTGGCTAAATAGAGGTCACTTTTCACAGGTCAGAATAAGTCCCAGGGAGCAGCTGGTTATGACTTTTAATGATATAAAAGTACAGGAACAAAATACTGTATTGCATGTGTAATATATTATTACACGTGGAATAACAGGCTTGTAAAACATTAGCAGCTCATTGTCATAAAGCACACGCTAAACATGACTTTTCAGCAATTCAAAAGACTGAAAATCTGAAATAACAAACTAAAAACCGTAGGTCTAGTATGTCAGGATGAGACAGTAAATAGCCGTGGACACTCTAAAAAGGAAGCAAGCTCTTCGTCTCATAGCTACACAGAGAGACACAGCATCGTGACTCACTCACAAATCACTGTTTTTAAGGGCTCACTATTTTCTGTTTTCCTTTCTCCTCCAGTCGGTTCCCTTCTCTGCACAGACGTTGCTGTGGCTCAGCTGTATACACAGTAAGCAGTCACACAAGCAAGTCAGGGAAACTGGGATCAGAGCTGTGTTGCTGCAGCCCCAAAGCGAGCTTACTGACGCTGAAGCGAAGGGGTAACATTTTCAACCAAGCACTTTTGAAAATAAAAATAGATTTTTGACCAAACAAAATTTCTCAGACAAGTCTACGCACTCAGAATAACATATCAAGATTTCACGCCTTTCACTAACATGCAAAAAACCACCAAACCTCTTCTTATAACATTGCTCCCCAAAAGTAAGCCAAGCACCCATCAGCCTTTTACTGCACCGCAGCAGTGCCTCTAGCCATCTTTCTGTTAAAACCCTGCTTGTTTTGGACCACAAAATGGATTTTTACATGTGGAGTAAAGGTCAAAATGTAATGATATACAGTGTACACACATTGTATGTGATGATATACGTATAGTAATATTTACTCAACCAGACGTATCTCCATTTGTTTAGGTTTAGATCCAGCTGGGCCCCTCTTTCAGTATACTCCCACAATGGTTAGGCTGGATCCTTCAGATGCAAAATTTGTTGATATAATTCATACTCACGCTGGTCATCTCTTCTTTGACTTCGGTAAGTTTTTGTGCAAAGGCTGACGCTGACACCGACACAGAGGCTGCCCACAGCGTACCTGAGAGTGATCAGCCCCGATTCATTGTGCATTTCAGCTCCAGGGATTCTTCAGACTTGTGGCCACTTGGATTTTTACCCAAATGGTGGGAAGAAGATGCCAGGATGCAAGCAACTTCGTGTACCTCCTGCAACTCGGAATATCAATGACCTTATGAGAGGTAAATATATTTTTAAGAAGTAATACCTCATTATAAGCTACAGTTAGGAATAAAGGCTAGGCTAAGGTAAAGCCTTTGAATGTATATGTTACTTATATAGCTCAAATTCGGAGTAGGGAGAGAATGCTCAAAAATGGAAGATTTAAACCTGCCTGTGAAATACCCTCCAATTTTCTTGTATAGTAAGCAAGGCAAATCCCAGATGGAAACTTCAGTTAAAGCATGCAGACTCGTTCATCACAACCTGTTACAAGAGCCTGCCGCTGTGCTGACCGACTAACCTCAGTGGGAATTCCACGTGTGAAGGACCAGTAAAACTTCATTCGAGGACAATCCAAAAATGAGCATTTTAAAATCTGAGCTGAGCTTCCCTTCTCCCTAGGAAGACATCAGTCCCAATATTACTGGGGTTAGACGTACTCATCCACACCATTAACAGTTTTAGTGTCTTCAAAGGGAACAGCACAAGGTTGAAAATATAGAAGATGATAAAATGACTGCTGCATTCATAGTTCCTGCTCTTCAAAGAAAGCTGGGCAGTTAATCAGAATTACCCTGGGATCCAGCACAATAGATCCCCAAAATCCTGTCTTCTGATCCTAACCTACAGAAATAAGAGTATCTGTTATTCACAGCTAAATGTTTTGAAATCCCTACAGCTAGTTCGGTAATTGGCTTTCAAAAATGCTCTGTCTTAGAACTGGTTGGAGAATTTAGTAACAAAGAGGGCCGAAAGCTGGCTGTGCACAGTCACTGGGAACCAAAACACTTTCCAATCGGACTGCATTAGAATGTCTGCGTTTTCAGCAAAAAAGAATTAAATATTTTCCACAGACGTTTCACAAGGCTGTTTGCAATGTTTCATGGTGAAGGAGAAGCCCAGCTCAGCTGAACACAAGCAGATGGAGTTGGTTGTTCCTGCAGCTCCCAAAAATAGAGACAACCTTAGCTTCTGCCTCTTGGTTAAACCTTACTTTGTGCATATCTCTTGTGTTTGATAATATTTACATTTATCTAGTGCTTTTATGTATGGAGGGCTTTAGAAATGCTATTTAGTAACTTCTTTCTAGAGCTTTTGATGCAGTAAGGAGAGGAGTATTATGTTCCCATTGTATAGATGTTAAGTGAACTTGGCACCAGCACAAAGTAATCCAACCCTAAGTGCTGAGGTTTTAAAGGTAAAAGTACACACCCTTCTGAATTAGATTTAAAGAAGAGACTATAAAGAAAACATATTCAGAAAGCCTTTATGATGCAGATTATTTTCAGAAAAACAGACTAAAAGACTTTTCAGAGGGTTTTTGGTGTGATTTTTTTCTTTGCTTATGAAAAGAACAATGTGTGTCAACTGGTCAATACCAACTGGTCTATCTTTAAGATGCACAAATATTGACAGTAGGTGAAATTCTGATTTCACTGTAAACTGTGACAGCTTGCAATTACTTAGTGCCTCCAAGGCTTCACCCAGTGGTTAGGTGAGCCTAACACACTGAAGCAGAGTAGAGCCTATTTTTATACAACCTAACTTTGTTATATTGTGCTTTGATAAAGGAGAGGCTTCAAAGCCAATGAAGACAATACTTGTTACAAAGGACCTGTAAATATAACCCAAATTGCACTTTCTTATTCCCTGCACGGACTGCTTATAAATTTCATTCTGATGGGAAAATGAACTTGTTTCAAATAATTCTGACAAAATCAAGGACACACTGCCAAACACCTTGCTTTTCAGAGCATTTCATAGAATCACCACTATCAAATGACTGCAGATTTTCTAGAGCTTAAAAACATTGAAAGCCACTGAAGTTAAAATAATTACTACAATTACCTTTAATTCTAGAACTGAGTGGAAACTGTGGTTTTACCAAATACCATGTTGTGATAATGGTAAGCAAATGAAAACTACTTCATAGTAACTACTATCTGCTTTACAAACTCTGTAGCTATGAATTATTCCAGTCTTTGAAATATCAAAGGGAAATTCTCCTAAATCCTCCTCTGTTCTCATGCTAAAGTAAAAGCAGTTAAGTAGCCATAGCCGGACAGGAGGCTGCAGGAGATCTGCCTTGGTGTATCTCCACCTCTGTGAACTTTGGCATGAGCACAGCAAGATTAGAACCTAGCTCTTCCCCATTGAAAAAATACACATGGCCGTAAGTACCCTTTTTACTGTAAAACCAAATAATTCACACTTTAAACATCTTTCAATGATTACCTTTTTTTTAATTTGAGACTTCAATGTATGTGCAAATGTTTTGGAGGAAAAAAGACCCACAAATGTTGCTTTGGCATGGACTTTATGTTAATGTATAGCTTTAATCTTTGTTACCTGGGCTTTTCCTCAGAATATAGATCTTTTGGATGTGGACATAAAAGAAGTCTCCGGTACTATGCTGAGAGTATTATCACTCCCAATGGATTTGTTGGGTATCAGTGTGAAACATACCGAGCTTTTGTATTGGTAAGTACCAGGTACATATTTATCTGAGGGGTTATAGCCCTGTCCTCCTTCTCTTAATAACTTCTGGGACAACTTCTAGACTCTGGATTACGGGATACAGGGCCAGCTATGCTGACCCACTGATTACCTTCAGCCAGACCATACCTAAAAAACAGGTAAACTGTAAAAGCAGCAAACTCCAAAAAAGGATCTGGAAGAAAATAAGGCAGTAAATATAAACACCAAAAAGGGTCGCAAAGGGAGAGATGAAGAGCTGAGTAAGAGGGCAATGAGAGGCAGCGGCTGGGTTCACCTTTTGCATAGGTCAACAGTAAGGGACACTGGTTGAAGGAAGTCCATCTAAACATGGTGGAACCCATCATCAAGAGGAGAGCCTCTGGATTTCAGAAATGTTTAAACATCTGTATAAACAATAAACATCCACAGCGTATAGGGCAGGGAGATATTTATACAGCACAGCATTGCTCACACAACCCTCAGGTGGCACAAGAAAGAAGGAAGCATAATGTCCTGGTGTTTCATGCCACATATAACTGGGCTTTTAGCGGACCAATTCTGGCGATGCAACTGAGGACTGGTCAAGGAGGAAGACAAGTCTGAATTTATTTCCATCTACTCCCAAAAGGAATGATTACAACAGCGCGGAAAAGTCGTTAATGTTTGTAGCAATGTTGCCATGGAACTTGAAAGTTTGATGTAATTCAGGACCTGAAAACCTCAACCCTGTGCAATTTAGTGATGCAAGGGAAATGGTTTTTTTTAATCTCATAATAAAGTGATAACGATCATGTAGCCTTTTATTCATCTAATGCCCAAATAGCAAAAGATCCACAAATACCAGTTCTTACAGAGCCTCCCAAATATCAAAATTGAACTATTGAAATACAATGGTATTTTTCCAGCTGCAATTAAATAAATTTCACTGAAAATATATACACTTTTTTTTTTTTTATGGACGTGAAGGTCTTGATCTGAATGTTTGATCTATGTAGGTAGATTAATTTAATTAAGTTTTTGCATAGGAATAAAGGTTGAAGAGCAGACAGAACACATCCCAAAGTGAGACCCCAAGCTTCGGAATTCCTAAGCTTCAGTATCTTTACCACATGAGTGAGATACCCAGACAGACCTGTTTGCAAATATGGTTACCCACCCTATAATAATTAGCAGACAACCTTTCAATGGACCCTATGAAAGATGAATATATTACCTGTATTTTACAGATCAGGTAGTAAGGCACAACACACATTAAGGTATCTACTTATGGTCTCTGCAACAGCATAAGGAATTAGGCCACATTTTCAACCTGTTTCTCTCTGATTTTCAGCCAGATGAAATAAGCTGACTGACCATCTCAGCCTCTTTTTTCACGACACTGATAAATACTGAAGATATGATCTGAACTCAGAAGCAAGTACCTTTAAAACAAGCTGGGGAAAAGCTGAAATACCCTAATTTCTTAATCTTTAAGAAGTGGGATTAAAACAGATAACGTCGTGTAACACACATTGTTATTTTCCCCCAGGGAGACTGCTTCCCATGTCCGGAGGAAGGATGTCCACTGATGGGTCATTATGCAGATAAGTTTTTACATAAAACTGAAAAAGAACAGCAAAAGGTTTATTTAAACACAGGGCCCTCCTCTCCATATGCTCGTAAGTGCTCATTTTGGGTGGCGAATTCTAAAGTGGCAATGAATTACATGTGAACAAATACCTTACCCTTCCACAGGGAGCTGCTGGAGTTAGTGGGTGTTACTCAGTACAAAACCTAGATTTTCAGGTGTGTTGGGAACATGCAGTACCAGCATTATCTGGGAAAGGCTGAGATAATTATAGAAACAGATCAACTGATGCTGACCTCTGAGTTAGAAACCCTGCTAAAAAAGTGTTAATTAGATGATGGCTTCAAGAATTCTTTAAAGCTGAAGGTGGGAGGAATCTTATGCTGAAAGTGCAAAATTTCAAATCAAAATGTTACATTGTTTTTATTGACAAAAATTGATACAACTGGATCATTTCAGGATACTTTTGCAAAGCTCATCAAGTCAAAATGGCAGGGAGTAACAAGAAGTATAGTTTTAAATTGTGATTAATGTAGAAGCAGCTACAGACCTGGGAAATAAGAAAATTCATAAATAAATTGTAATCCATCACAGGTGGTGAACTGCAAGGGCAATAAATGAGAGAGGGTCTTTGAGGTCCTTAGTCACTAGGTACTAAAATATAAAAACAAAATTAAGAACAACAAAAAAATCTTATAGCACATCTCTATAAGAGCAAAAATTAAAAACTGACTTTGAGTATAGAGAAACTAGCCATTTCTCAAATCTGAATTAATACATTAATTTCAACGTTTACAAACTGTTCCGTTTATAGAAATTAGAGTCTGAAACCAAATATAACCTTATGAAGTGGGTGAAGAGATTCCCCTTTTAATAGCCCAAATTAAATCCAGTACAAAAACTTCCCAAACCTGCTTGCTTGAAATCCAGAAGTGCTATTGCATCCGAGGCCCTGCTTCTGCCTTAGGAAGCCATGTGGGCTGCCAGGATCTCCTGACAGCTGGTGGGCTGTGCGCCGGGATAAGGAAAACCCTAAACACTCTGTATATCGGGATCATCCTGGGAAAGCTGCCCATCTTGTTTAATGTATCTTTAACACCACAGCAGTTCAGTGGAACTCACTTCATAGTTGAGAGCTAACGTGCTAGCCACGAGACCCCACAAATTGCCGACAAGTGTAAGAAATTACAAAATTAAAAGCGAGGGCAAGTGGAAGAGCAAGGTACAGTATCGGCCACGGCAGATTAAATACTCAGCATAGTCAGTAGGTCAGTAAAGATTGGATTTGCAATTTAACCACTGTCAAGGAAATTAATACTACTAGAATCACACAGAACTGACATTTGCCTTAATAAAGAGTGACATTTTGTTTGCTTCCAAGCACATTTGTGCAATCCTTTCCTCTCCCTGAAAGACATTAAAACCTATGAGAAGTTTTACCATTAGGAAAGAAATCTCCTTACAACCATAATCTATTTCATTTTGCTTTCAAAGGCTGGCGAAAAGAGATACGTGTCAGAGTATCTGCAACAGAAACCATGAAGGGAAATATAGATATAGCTTTGACTGGGACTAATGGGATCAGGAAAAAATATACAATCGACAAGTAAGTTTAACATGACTGCTGAAAAAATGGCTCTGTCCTTGTTATCATATTGAATTTATACGCAGCTATTTTTACATGTCTCATCTTCTTCTATGTGATCTGTGATTTACACTGGTAGTAAAAGTAGGTGATAAGTGGTTGAAGTTCCCCATGCTACAGATCGTGGTCAAAATCTGCTCGCTGCTCTCTCTTGCTCTGTATTTTCCTTTCTTCTCTGAGGATGGTGGTCAGCGTAGCAAAGTTGGCAAGAGCAAAGAGCTCTGTGGATACTGCTGGACTCAGACATCATCTGGTGATCTCTGAGAAGACAAAGAGCTGCATGATGTACAGTCATTTAATCATTCCCTCCTCTAGGGAATATGTGAGTAAGAGAGCTGCAGCTTGCTTACGAACTGTGCGGGAGTCTGGGTTTCCTGTCCACACAGCCTGGCTTTTTCCAGTAAATGTGAATTTAAATCTCATAAACTGATTCTTGTCAAGAACACAGTTTAAATATTGTAAAATCAACCTCCTCTGTGTTTGAACATAGCCCTGTTACTGGTCTGTACCAGGAGTACTTTTGGCTGCAAATACACTGCTGCAGCGATACACCTACAGGTAATTTCTGTGTTAATGTCGCACTGTAACGTGCATTCCGTTATAATGAACACTGGTACCACAGAAGGCACGAATGTAAACTATAATTTTCAATTTTCTTCATGGTTGAGAGCAAGCAGAAACACTGAGAGAACTTTTGGACTTGGATTTATGTGAAGATAGTTCTCATTTTCCAAAAATAACGTCTAGAATAAATGTCATGGCAATACTGACAAAGGCTGAGCTAACTAATGTAGTGTTTTCATCGTAAGTCATTTGCATATTTCTGTGGATCCCTCAGAGTGGCTGTCTCCTCCTTAGGTACCAACAAGCTTATATATTGGGTTGACAGGCTGAAAGCCTGTAGCAGGATCCACAATAACCTCCCTATCAAAGCAGGAATGGTGCTTCCTCTGCTTTCTCAATGAGGTCAATACAGAGACTTTGTGGCCTTCACCAATCTACCTACCTGGAATCTGCACCACAGACTTCAGCCAAAGGCAGGAAAAAAGTGACATTTAGTCCTCAGAACTTCTTCCAGGTATTCAGGATAAATCATGTTGGGAGAGGTAAGGTAGCCACAGCACCGCCACAACAGCTTCAGGGAAGGCAAAAAATTCCAATATTGATTTGGAAGAAGAACTCGACCAAAGCGCCAATGAGACATTCCTTCCAAATCCTCACAAAAAAGGTTAAATTAAAAGTGCATTTTACATACATATTTTTTTGTGGGTTTTTTTTAATCTCCCCTTAAGTTTAACCCTGTTACAAAGTTTGTCCAAAAAAGTATTTGATATGTTTTATGTACGAAAAATCTAAAGTCTGAGGACTTTATAAAAGACTTTGCTACATGGCTTGAATGACTAGTCAGCAAAGAGGACAGAACTTGGTGTTTCTGGACCTGAGACATGATCCCCTACTGCCTGAGCGGAAAGCCTCGGATCTGCGTGAGGATCTGCATCAAGATCCCTGCGCGTTCCCCCAGGAACATATTCTCCAAGAACATGTTCTAAGCTAAAATTTTGCCTAACAGCCTTGATTGGTAATTCTTGGGGGGAAAAAAAAAAGTAATAAAATTATAGTAACAGTATTCAAAGCTTCAACTCTCGTAGCATTCCACAACTCATCCCCCTTTCTGCCTAAACTGTAGCTTTGCCCACCCCCCCCTCATCTGTAAAGACCACAGAGCATCACTTCTATGCTTTTCTTTTGGCAGGGGCACTTTCAAACCAGGCAACACGTACTTGAACTACATTGATACAGAAATTTCTGGGAACATTTCAAAAGTTGAGTTTCTCTGGAAAAAGCATCTAAGTCACGTACACAGAGGCTGCATGGGAGCTGAAGAAGTCACAATAATATCTGGGGAAAATGGAAATGTGTGAGTACATAATCTGATGGTGTTCCATTCTGTGGGTCTGGGGAGAAAAAAAAACAATAAAAAAAAAAAAAAAAGAAACAGAAAAAGGGAAAAAATACCCCAAACACCTTTGCATGGTATCATGCCCTTTAAAGCAAGTGGGTTTAAGTACTGAAAATAAGAACATAATCCAAATTTCATGGCAGTACCCAGGTGTTTGGCTGACAACAGTTACTCCCACCAGCTCAGCACTGCCGCCAGACTTCCTCAAAGAAGAGAGATATCAAATCTGAAATTCTGGAAGGGTGTAGCCCTGCACTTTTAAGAAAGGTACAAATTTTTCTCCTGAAGTGCAGCACATCAGAAACAGCTCTGCGTGGTGCATCAGTGTACTTGCCTTGGCAGGGTACTTTAGACTGACCCCAACCTGATCCCATGGACCGGGCGCCCACTGGCGTCTGCATACATTAGGTCCGCTTCTGGAGCACGCCTCTCGGTTTAGTTTTAACCAAAATGAATCCAGCTGATCTGTCCTGACACCACTCTGTCATGTAAACCAAAGTGTGGTAAGTGGGGAAAATGGAGTGAGAGATTCCCTTCAAAAGCACACTCCTGGTCCAAATTAAAATGCTAATGGAGTCTGAGCATAAAGGCAAATATGTCTTAAAATATAATAATTAATCACTAACTAGTAATTCTTTAAAAAATCATTTGATAACACACACTTCATGTTCTCAGTCTACTAGAACTCATGCTTTGACCTGACATGAAGTAGAAATAGGATTTATATTGATTATCTTGGGCTGCTGCTAAGAAAATGTCCCATTGTGCTGAAATGTATTTCCTTAAACTCTTCCTCCCTGGCCAGGTCTGTGTTCTGCGGCTGTGGGACCGTGCGGCCGAGCACGTGGCAAGCCCTGACGCTTTGCTGAGGCTCGGTGAGAAATGCCGTGGTTGTCCGCTGTGGCAACCCTCACCATCCGGAGGAGCACACTTCTTCAGTCGGCGGCAAACTATTAACAAGGCTCCTTCGACAGATTATGAAAAACTTGCCCAGCCCACTACAAAAGCTCTTTTCCAAATTAATGTTGTCAGCTTTTATCCGTATAGGGGTGTTACACTTCTGCAAGTTCCAGTTACAGTGACAGCTAACATGTATTTTGCTAGTAACACACATAAGCAGTGGGATTATATTTCAGAGTCAAGGAGGAAAATAATAAAATAGGGAAAAAAAGTCCTAGTCAATTCCTCTTTGAAATACACTTACCTGTCTTAGGAGGAGCATCCAAAAAGAAGCAACAAAAAAAAAAAAGGGGGGGG
>VFFE01006773.1:373416-395120 GCA_008921705.1 Burhinus oedicnemus | reverse complement strand
AGAAGGAAAAAAGAGAAAAGAAAAAAACGGGGGGGGGAACAAAAAAGGAGCATAGACAGCCAAATTCTTTATTAGGGCCTACTTCTTCAGGAAAAGGACACTTCCATGTTTCCAGAAGCATCTGATTGCTTCTATGTAAGGAGTCTGAGGAATAATTTTAAATATAAAAATAATCAGAGTTTGAGTGGCGTTGCCTGACATGTCCTTCCTTCCTGAAGAACACATTTAAACAACATTTTAGCAGCACATCCAAAAGACGACTTACGAGCCAGGACCACATACTGAATTGTACGGTAGACCTTGAGAAACCCTACCATCACAGTTCACCATGTGTCATGCAGGACAGCTTGATGTACAGCAAAATATTTGATTGTTGCCTTTTTCCTGGGGAAGAACTCATTGATGTGCTCTATTCAGCTCTGCTGAACACCGGGTGAGCTGGAACTCTTTCTCTATACCTGAAACAGGCATCTTCTTTATCAAAACTGTGTGGTACTATTGAAGATCTTCAATTTTCTGGCAGCCTTCAAACTATTTTTTCTTTACTGGTGAAGCTGAATTTTCCACCTCTACCTTGTCTTTCAGAAGCTGCTGAGCTGCACTATTTGCATTTCTGTATAGCACTGCCCCCCCAGATTCAGCAGCATTTTGATTATACTGGTTAACAAAAACAGACTACTGAGAGTTATCAGCACCAGCCAAAAGAAGCTAAGATTGTTTCTGTTTCCATACAAGCTACCCACAAAAATCCTTTCGGTTTTTAATTGCCCACTGTGGTCTAAGGCACACAGCTAATTTTTAAATTTAATGTGAGGTTTATCATTCAGGTGCAGAAATCCTGTGTGTGAATCAGAACTCTGTTCTGTCCCATCCTAACAACTAGCTATTCCAGAATACTTCCAGTGAGGTTTACCAGAAGGTGCTAATGAGATGCATTACACAAGGCTAAATGTGAGTGATGAACAGCGGTGTTTCAAATCATGCAGCAAAAATCTTGACATGTCAGAATCCAGCCACCTCCTATGAAGTTTGCCAGAGGAGCTTGCTTAGGAGGTTTGCAGCAAAGGCGACAAATCGGCCGTCGACCTTCTCAGACTCACTGCTCCGGTACCCTTACCATCTCCATCCAGGTAGAGCAGGATCCAGAAACAATCTTGAGCTGGGAACCCATCCTCCTCTACCCCTCAGGGAAACTCCTTAGGCAAGACTCCCTTTTTGCCTAAGTAGGGACTCCCCTCTTGCACATTCCCCTGGAGAAGTATGAAACAACCCCCCAGGTACTTCTACGCAGTTGGGAAATATCTGTAGGCAGTAATTACACCATCTTCAACATCCTTCATAAATCAGGCATGGCTCTCTGCCCCGGAGTTGCACAAATAAAGGCGACTCAGGGAGGGGAAAAGGAAGACTTATTTTCCCTTTCTTACAGTCAGGAACTGAAGCAAAAGAAATGTAAATATTTTCCTCAAGGTCACAAAAAAGTGTGCAGCAGGGCCAGGGACTGGATTGGGTCATTGGATTTAATGACATGAGACCGCGGTGTGAGCAGTGCAGCTTCTCACAAGAAGGAAGCAATGTCCTGTTGAACTCAAGATTTCTACAAAGTCCATCCCCTCCCACCTCCATACTTGGCTGTGCCACTTCTGAAATTCTAAAAATTAATTTGATGTTTTTATGAATAATAAATCATATTCTTACTTTCAAATATACAAATTTTCATTTTGTTTAATTTTAAGCTATTGGTTTCAACAGTGTTCTGACAAAACATGACAGCTCATATGGGCTGATGACTTCTGTTATAAATGTGGTCCAGCTGATTAGACCACTTAAAAATACACAATTTCTCACACAGTCAGTTCAGCTAAAAATAAAATATTGCATTAATTTCTTCCCTTTGTGTTGTCCTCTTTTGCATTTTGGTTAATTTTTGTTCTTTGCTATCATAAACATCAACACTGCACTTCTTTGCTAGTACATCTATAGACAGAGCAAGTGAGATTTAGTTTTACAAGCTAAAGATGAAAAAAAAAACCCACTGACAGCATCTGTGTGTTGCTGGTAGCAAGTCGTCTTCCTCCTGTTTCTTTCTGCATTTAAAAATTGAAATTGTTACTTGTATGAAACCTTTGGATACTATCACTTTGTATTAATGGAGCCAGTCCAAAAAATGCAATGGTTTGATATTTTACAAGACAATCTGCCTTTGACAAAGACTAGAACAGGCAATTCTTTCGTATCTTCAGAAGAAGGTAAGCTAGCTTTTTAGAACAATTTAAATTGCAACTTTAAAATGTCAAGTGAGATGCAGCATTTGATATGTTTGGCTGTCATGTTGAAAGGTAGCTTTTTTTTTTAATCAATTGTTCTTCATTTGTCTAGGGTTTTTAAGGGAATATTATGATTTGCTTTCAGTGTTTTACGTTATTTAAATATTCTGCAACACTATGAGTGCTTTAGAATTACAATACAAATTTCATTTAATACTCCTTAAGCATTTCTTCACTGCAAAAATTATGCCAAAGTAAATTACTAACAAAGCCATTATGAAGCATTCAGCCTCAGTGCCTTTGCTCTCCCATGATACTCTTTTGTCAATGGGGTAAGGTAAAACAAACACATACAAATAAACCTCTTAAATCTTTTATAGAAGGGAACAGCAATAATAAGTAATTCAAAATAATAACGCTTTGCTCCACTTACATCATCTGTATTTACTTTATATGTAACATCAGAAAAATAATTTTAGGAGAAAACATATGCTTGTCATAAAGTGATATGCAGGCATGCTAATGAGAAAACAAGGACCATTTTTGTCAGAGTTCTCCATTGACAGGAATAAAATATTCTATTGCGTAGCACAGCAGACTCTCTTCTTTCCAAAAAGCACAGCCTGTCTAAATGTCCCTCATAAATATTCGTGAGCCCAGAACCAAAAGCATAAGAATAATGAATTAAATTGAACTAATAGATGGAGACCTCAACATTCAGTTTAAGCAATCATCTCTCTTCCCTCTTTGGATCCTATCCATTTTATTTCTGTGACTCATCAAATTTTTTCATGCTGCTCTAATATCCTAGAATATATTGATAAAATCCTTGTAAATGAACCACAGATTTGCAGGAATAAGCCTACTAAGTCGTTTTGGTCTGTCATCTTTGTTAGAGATGAAGCTTAACAAGGCTTTTGTACAGAAAGCTTTCCCAGTGCCTTTATTCTGCCTTTAAGACTATCTCCTTTCTGATTATATCGTTTTATAGCCTCATCGCTTGCAAGCGTCTTTCCTTACAGAAACTCCATGGGAATCTCCATAATTTTCTCCAGGTAAAAATGTGTCAGGCTTTTTTTTCCTCTCTAGATAATCTGTATTTCACATGTTCCCACATGATTTTTAATCAGTTTTTGTTTCTCTCTTCAGCCTTCCACTTCCCCAAGAAAAGCTAATTCTTTTCTACACAGTTGCATTTTGGTAAGGTTTTCTGACTTCTCCCTGTATATTTAATTTAGGTTAGAGTCTTTATCTTTGGCATACCAGAAGTGAGTGAATGATTACAGTGGCTCAATGCCTGAGAACACACATCCTGAAGGTACTTCTGGTAGATCTGAGATCTGGTTTTAATTTTTTCAGCCCACAGTTGCATCATACCAGTTACCAACCCACCTGTAAGATCAGATTGGCTGGGAGCAAGTCTGTTTTCCCAGTTATCATTCTTGCAGGGGCATCGGCTCACTCCCTTCCTCTTGCATTTCCTCCTAGATATTTTTATAGTGAAATTATTTACCTACAGTTCCTCCACTCTCTTCCTTCAGCGCTAATTATTGATTTTTCCTAGAGCGGGCTCCAGTTCTCAAATGTGTGTTTGTTATATAAAAGGTAAAATAAAATCTTTGGAAAGTGACTTTGCTGAGACTTTAATGCCGTCAGTGTACTCTGCGTAATGCCTGGCTCTAACAGTTATGTTTGGCAGGCTCCTTGGACAGAAGCAAAAGTGAAAAATCTTTGTGCATTCCCAAAATTTATTTGAGTTATTCTTCCAAAACCAAAGCCGACCGGGGTTGGAGTTGCCACTGGGAGGGTAAACAATTGCTCACTGACCTATCAACAAATCTATCTGCACAGACTCTCTACAAAACTCGTGGCACTCTTCTTCTTTTGTCCTAACTTCGTACTTTCAAATAGTCTCCAAGCTGCTTTAAGTTATCCTGTTTCCCATAATTAAGAAGCAGAAGTTCATAGCATGCCCAAATCTATTTTTATGGCGTATTTCCAACATAAAACAGAGCCAAGAATCTGTTCTTTATCTTTAACTATCAAGGATCTAAAAACTTCCGGAAAGAACATGCATCATCACCAACCCTCGCACAAACAGAGCACGCCTACACTGCTGTGCTGCAGAAAAACACACCTCTCCTCCCAGCTACCGCAAGGTTGCATGGGGCAAGTGTCTTGCAACACCAGAAGTGTAAGCAATATGTGAAAATACAGGCTGACATTTGTGTCGGTCCCCTTTTAATTCCAAAATTTTTCCTTTTTTAAACACTAGGAAAGCTTAGGACCAAATGTAGGAGATGTCCAGAGCACTAGATGGCTAGCTTCGTTCTGCGCCACTGGTCTGTATCCGAGCTGGTCAGAGCCATTCTTCTATCAACGCAAACATTCAAGAAGATTTGCATTTGCCTTTCAATCGCCAAGGCAAATCTAGTTATTCCCTTTTATTTCACCTGCTTCTTTCAAATAAGTTTAATATTCTAGCATTAATAGAAGATCAAGCATTCAGAATAACGGACTTGACCCTCTTCCCTTTAATTCTGCTCTTTACTCGTAAAGAAACCCTGGCTGTCCCTACTGACTCCTCTCTGTCTTCAGTTACTGTCATCGTCTGCTCTAAAATTCTCTCCTAGTATTATTACCTTTAAATGATACTATGCCCCATAAGTCTCCAGCTCACAAAACCAGAAGTTAACATTACCTTTGGTTGCTTTGACTGATTTAATTAACAGACAGCAGGTATTATGGAAGGTGATAAATATTTATCATTTCAAAAATATTCCTTTTATTGTTGTTGTGCAATACTGGGAAGGATACACTAAGGCAAATTGGCTTTGTGTCTATTCAATGTAAGATTTGTTCACTTGACCAGAATGAACAGATTGGAGTTAGACAACAGAAATATCAAGAAAGTCTTTTATTCATGGCTCTGTCACTCAGAGACTAAAGGTAAGATTCTCCAAGAAGGTGCATGGTCTTTGTCTATATGTGTTAGCAATTCTCTAGGGGATGGAATACACAAAGCTACTTCCAGATGACCTCAATCCAAGCTAAGAAATTCATTAACCACCTTCAATCTAAAATTGAAATGAGAGTGAAAAATGTTGCTTTTACAATTTTATTCAATTATCTTTCTATGAAAGCCTTGGTAATTTATATATCGCTGCACTTGAAACACAGTTGCTGAGATTCCTTTGGAGAACATGATTCTCAGTGAGTGTTTTGATCTTCTTTTTCCTGCCTATGTGAAGGCCACTACTATCAGAATGCATTTATGTCCTTGATAATTCTCAAGCTGACATTTATAAAACCACCTGGGTGCGTTCACTTGCATATTATCAGAGGCAACTGCAAAAGCCAGCCTTTTCTTACTGCCCATAAAAACCTACTGTTCCTCTTAAGACATAAGACCAGACCCAGAAAAATTGTCCATGCCCAAAAGAAGCTAGACCTTAAAACCCTACAACATGGGATAGAAGTTCTTTTTACTGTTAATTCTGACTTGTCATACTGGCTTACATTAGTTTAATCTGCACCGCTGTGTATTCCCTCTGAAATACACCGACAGTGAAACTGTCCAGTTCCCGTCCGTCACTGAGTCCGGTCTGGGACTTCCCCAGCGCCTGCTGGTGACGTGATTGTCATCCTGGGAGCTTGATACAGTTTTGTATATATTTCATTATTTTCTTTTTATTATTTTATTATTAATATTTCATTAAAGTAGTTTAGTTTCTTCTAAACTCTTAAGTCTCTCTTTTTCTCTCTCTCTCCTGCCTCCCTTTGAAGCAGAGCAGGAGAGAGAGAATCTGTCATTCTGCCTGATTGGGCCAATCCAGCCCAAACCACGACACCCTCACACACAAAGAACTTATGTGGAAAGCACAGCAAAATATTTGAGCACATCCAGCAATCCTGGTCCCTTAAAAAAACATTTCACAGAGTCACAGAGGTTGGAAAGGACTTCTGGAGATCACCTAGTCCAACCCCTCTGCCAGAGCAGGGTCACCTAGAGCAGGTTGTACAGGATGGCATCTAGGAGGCATTTGAATATCTCCAGAGTCAGAGGCTCTGAACAGCCTGTTCCAGTGCTCTGCCACTCTCAAAGTAAAGAAGTTCCTCCTCATGTTCAGATGGAACTTCCTATGGTCAAGTTTGTGCCCTTTTCCTCTTGTCCTACCACTAAGCATCACTGAAAAAAGACTAGTGCCATCCTCCCGGCACCCTCCCTTTAAGTATTTGTAAGCATTGATAAGATCCCTCCTCTGAGCCTTCTCTTCTCCAGACTAAAAAGACCCAAGTCCTTCAGCCTTTCCTCATAAGAAAGATGTTCTGGTCCCCTGATCATCTTTGTAGCCCTCTGCTGTACCCTCTCCAGCAGTTCCCTGTCCTTCTTGAACCGGGGAGCCCAGAACTGGACACAGGACTCCAGGTGCCACCTCACCAGGGCAGAGTAGAGGGGGAGGATAACCTCCCATGACCTGCTTGCCACACTCTTCTTGATGCACCCCAGGATGCCACTGGCCTTCTTGGCTTTTCAAAGGGGTCTGATTTTCACACAAAAATGTTCAGCAATTTCTGAAGATGTTTCATCATTAATAGAGGCACCAGTTTCACTGGCTACTTTCCATTTAACTTCATGCCAATATTTTGACAAATGGGGCACATGACATTCCTTATCTCTTTTCCGTGGCTCCCCAACCCCAGACTTATCTAATAAGCTATATCATCTGAGGAGACACAGGTCCCATAACTGGTGCCAAATTTCCGTTTTCCAGTCAATGAACATAGAGTAAACTGTAGATAATTTATTAGTGAGATCTGTTCTGTCTTACCTGAAATTACATACGTGTATTCAGTGTAAGCAGTAATTAAACATGAGATCCAGTCACTGACTAGCCACTGCTTCCTCCAGGTTCCTCTGAGACTTCTTTCTAATGATTATCATCATGTATGGCACTGGCTTGCACCACTTTACCAATAAGAACCAGTCCCAGATCCAAACATTCACGTAGGTGCCATGTGCTACAAGGAATGACAGACACTCTTGACTTAGTTTTTACCATAGCTAGCAGGCTGAATACATTATGTACAGTATACGGAAAAACATATTTTTGGTGTTATTTCTGAAATTATATCTTCTCTCAGGCAATGCACATATCTTAAGACCACAAATTGGTTTCTGACATGAACCACAGATTCAACCCAAGTTGCTTCCTGCCCTCAGGCACTTGAATCACTCCATGTATAAGGATGACAGTCACTCTTACACAGTTGCCTGAACGGGTGATTATGGCAGCACCCATCCCGTAGATAGCAGTGTAGTGACTTGAGGTCTTGCTCAGGAACTGAAAGACCTGGGTTGTGACATAGTTATGACCCACAACCTCCAAAGCACAGAAGCCAACCTGGGACTTAGATGATGGACAAGTCACAAAGCCATTACAGAGAAAAAAAGATTAACGACATGATTATCATCATCCGATCCTTCTCCTCCTGACACAATCTTGAATTTGAAGGGCAGTGGTTTCTCTGCTCTAAGCTGATCACAGAATTGTCAGTAGATGCCAGTTACATTCAGAGCAAGCCAACCAGTGAGAGAGCTTGGTACAGAGACACCTGATCTGTGAATCCCACATGGCTCAAGAGGACATATATTAGTCAAAACAGTAGTAGGTAGACAGAGCTTGAGTAACTTCACTAGAAAAAGCTAATAAACGCGCAGGCACCTATATTGTCCCTAAGTTGTAACACAATTTTTCTTATTCCTGCCTTTTTAAAAGAAACTAGCCCGCTCTCTGTAAAAAAAAAATAAAAATAAACAGGCTTGATTACATGAAAACGTACAAGGGTTTGCTTCACAGGGCATGTATGTCAGACAGATAACGAACAGATAGCTGGTGACTTCCAGCGGGTGACACAGAGCAGCAGAATTAAGCTCCTGTTCTGAACTTCTCGCAGAGGAGGCTCAGCTCATTGCCTGTAACAGGAGCTTACGATAACCGGCTAACTCAGGTAAGCATTTCATGTCAACTGTTACGAATGTTATGCACAATAACCCCTCTGAGGGCTAAAATAGCCTCGTCTTGCTTTTCTTCAAACCCATAACAGAACTTTAAGAAGTGAACATTTTGATCAATTAGATAGGACAACAGACAAGAAAAGGCAACATCTGCTATAGCCAGCAATAAGGGTATCATTCTTACAAAGGTTCTCACCCACCCACACGAAGCCTATAATTAGACACCATGTGGGCAGGTCCGCACCCACCGTCGCGGGACTGATTCCAAGTGAAAAGAGCCAGTAGCAACCAGGATTTGACAGGGAGCCGGCTGAACGGAGCTTGCAAAGCAGCAGCCCTATCTGCGTTCAGAGTGGTAAGTGGCTGAAAACTTGGTAGGGTTTTTGGGCAAGTGTCCTTACTAGCTGCTGGTTGGGACTGGAGGACTGCAAGGACTCCTGGTTAAAAAAAAAAACAGGCTGAACGGTATGGTCTAAGTCAATAGGCAAAAAGCAAACAGCAGCACTCAGAGTGATCCTGAGGAGACCCTGGCAGCAGCTACAAGGCTTAAAACTTTTCAATTCCAGGAAATCCCAGCAGGAGATGAGAATTCTGGGCTGTGATAATGTAACACAGCTAGGAAAACAGGGCGGATTCAGTGGGCCTAAGGTAATTTAAGACTGAATACATGCCTATGTTTTTAAAGGAAGACCAAAATGACAGTATTTGCATATGGAATCTGGACTTTTTTCTTTTTTTTTTTTTAAAGGGAAAATGCATGAGAACACAAATAACAGCTGAAATGAAAAAGGAGGATAAATTAAGTTACAAAATCAAGCATTATTAGGAGCACTGCAAATTTAAAGGGAGAATGGAAGCGGGGAAGAATTACAGAGCTGATATATGAAAGAATGTGGCAAACGAGATGTATTTTGGTAGACTACCATATACAGAGAAACTTGAACTAGTCATCAGCAAGGGTTATTCTGCACTTTTTTAATGCCAAAAGGAAAATAGTCTTGGTCTTAGAGTTGACTAAATTTCACAGTAGCCTAATCGTGAAGAGGAACAGTGAAGGTCCTCCTGGAAAGACAGACAAGTGGCCAGATGGTGGCTGCCTAGTTGGCACAAAATTGGCACAGCCACTTCCCAAAACTGAATCATGTTTGTTGGTTTTTTTATGATGCTTGTAATCAGATTAAATAACTGTGTCTATAAATTTAAACATAACAAGTGTCGGGTGAAGGTGAGGAGCCTATTATTTGGAAAATCAGAGCAGATACTGCACAAAGTCCTGAAGTGGAAAGCCAAAGACTTGATATTTAATAGGGTTTCTTTACTATAATCTTGCAATTTGTTTACATTGTTCACCATTTATAAGCAATTGACCTAAATACCTTAAAAGCCCAAATCTTACTGCATCTTCCAATGATGAACAAATATATGTACAACTTTGCATACTTACTAACCTTTTAGTGGAGCGCTTCCCACATTAAATGCCCCAAGAAAAAAATTTGCATCACTACTCTGAGTCCTTATTTCAGGGTAATGCCCTAGTCCACTGTCTCAGATTCAGTTTAAGAGGTCAGCAGATACTTAGAAGACTCTATTACCCAGACCAGACAACATATGTGAGCCCTGCCTTGCCTTGGTTACTACTTTGTATTGGGTAGTATGGAGAAGGAAATCTACAAAAGGTTCTGGACATCTTTGCTCCATTACAAAACGAACTTATCCAATGTTAAAGTTGTGGGTTTCAGAGCTATATAATTAAGATCAGTTTCCTCCTGGAGAACTTCAGTGTACTTAAAAGCTGATCAGCAGGCAGGAAAGGAGATTGCCTACTGCCAAGATGCTCTTTTACACATTATTACTCGTTTGTATAGAAGCAGTGCCAAAGAGCCTTCACCCGGAATCAGGACCCTACTATGGGCTGTTTATGGGGAGGAGTTAAGATGAAATTAAGTCTTTTATCAATTATGCCAATTATTCTGCTACCTGAATTAGTACACCATATCACCAGCACTTTGTCCAGTACTGTCCACACCAGTTTTAAGTATTTGATAGTCTGGACAAATATGGTGTCTGAGCTACTGAACAGGGACTGTGCCTGGAAAAGATTGTATTCTTTGTATACTTGTAAAGAATGGGCCAGTCAACCTCTACAAAATTACATTCAAATAAAACAAACAAAAAAACCCCTATACTGTACTTCCAGGTTTTTGCATATTGGTAAATATGTACATGATCCCTTTGTGAGGCCTAAAGATACTATTGTAATATTTTTTTCCTTAGTTTCTTTTACCATTTTGGATAACATTACAATGTTTAGGTGTGCAGTTAGCAAGTGTTCTCTAAGTGCCTCAGGCTCAAAGCCATGCAAGAATTTGCTGAAAGAACATCAAATTTAACCTGTAAGTTCTATACCCAAGGCTTACCTGCTAAACTCTGGATGGCTTCTTCTCCTTTGTGTTGTCTTTACCCCCTGTTAACTGAGCACTGTGCCAAACTACTGAAAAATATGAAAGGCTAAAATAAAACATTGGAAAGACAGAACTGACAAAAATATTCTCTGTTTAAGGACAGTGCCAGTGCAGGAAATATAGGAAGTACAGTTGGAGTAGTAAGGTGGGAAAAGGTGGAAAACAATCATAAATGGTGAAAATTAAAAAGACTTGAAAGAAGGTAAAGAGCTTAAACTTCAGTACTGAAGGGAGAAAAGCAGACCTGAAAATTGGAAAGACCGCATAAGACTGAAGAGACAGAAGATGCCATGCTTAGCTCTGTTGAGAGATGGAAATGAGCTGGCACTGCAAATTTTTACTGCAAAAGTTCCTGCTCTACTGCTGTTTGCTTTGAACATAAATGAGATTAACCAAGGCTGTTCCCCACCTTGGCATAGGCTGCTGAGGTGACCCTTTAACTTCCTATTTGGCCTTTTTGAAACACAGGATAAAGAAGTGGAAGACAACATGTAGGTCATCAGCCCTCATCCATGCCGCTTCTCACTGCCACATTAAAATGTGATAAAACTCCATCTTAAAACCAGCTACGTTTTTTGCCCTGTGACTCCAGCTGGATGGCTATTTCAGGACAACATACTGGACTTCATTTTTTCATGGCTAGTTCTTGTTCCACCACTACTGCTTTGTTTAAGTATCACTGCTCCTTTTCCAGTCTCAGGTTATATCTTTGGGGAACAACCATTTACACTCTGAGCCTTCATACTCCTAGTCTAAAAAGTCCTCTCTTCACTTCTTGCTCTGCATTCCCTCTTTTCCATTCTCATGATTATCCAAGACGACTTTCTCTCAGCCTTCTCCATTTTCTCAATAACTCTCTTGAACTGTGCATGCAGCACCAATGAAACTCTGTACTCTTTAAATAATACCCCCACCTATATATTGAATACTATATATATACTTGAAAATACTATTATCCCGACTGCATATGTGGAAACAAACACTAACAAGTTCCTTGGCATTTCAAAAGTCACTAGCAATACACCAGCAAGACTTCTGTCTTTCAGTCATTGCTCGCTCAGATGTTTATCTCCATTCTGTGAGTATGATACGCAGTGTGACAGCATTTGCTTTCCCAAACAATAAAAAATAATCCAACATTCATGGCCTGTAATTTTTATTTACTAATCCATTAATCTAGATGTCGGTATTTTTTCAGTATGAGCTCATGTCCAGCAATTACCAGTCTTGAAAGTTGGTATGCAGTGTAATGCCAGGAACTGATTCCTATAAAACCCTTATCAGTAATGATCTGTCATGAGCAGTGAGTAACTATAGGATCAAAAAACAGATTAAAAACATGACCACAGCTTAATCATGTTGTGATGCAATGGTGCACAGTAGCAAGAACTGTATTTGTAAATCCAGGAGTTGCCTTCTAGTTCTTTGCCGTTATAGTCTGAGATGCAATAATTACTCAATTTTTAATCTACTTAATCCATGCATTTAATTTTTAATCTACTTAACTGTTGTAATAGTGCATATATATATAATTTTAATTTCTTAACCAAAGTATCAAGTAGCAGAGCAGATCTTGTTAAAATCCGGGTATCATGAGACTTATAATGTTGATCTTATAAGGCTGTCACGTTAGTTTTTCAAGTATCAATTCAAGAATTCAATTACACACCTTAATCTTTTAACAGTTTTTTCACAATTTTTCTTTCATGATTGAGTATTCTGTGGAGAGTTTCATTATTCCACCTCAGGCTGACATTGGACCGAAACTCCAGAGGTCTGAAATTCTGCAGGCCATTCAGCCTATTTTTTTTTACCTGTTAGCATACCAGTTTTCTTCAAATCACATCTCCAGAATTTTCTTACTAACCAGTAACTTAAAAAAACAATTGTCAATAGGGTTTTTTTGATAGCTTTTTATTTTTTTAAGGTTCTCAACTATGAGTTACCAAAGTCCAATGATTATAAAATATGTAGTTCCAGCAGCTGTTCTACAGCAAATCTAGAATTATTGTCTGAACAGAGTATCATCATGAATACTTTTTTTCTGGTGTGAACATCAGCTGGTTTTGGTAAAGAGAGAAAAAGAGAAGTGTAAACATTTCATTTCAGCTGCATCATTGCTTTTTGCTCCATTTTATCTAGTAATGGACCAAAAACAGTGCATCTTTTTAATTCTCCCATGAATGACATATTCCTTCTTAATTCATGTCTTAATTTTACTGGCCGTAAATGCACATGTTGGCATTGCCATTTTCTTTATGAAATCTGTGTGACTTCTAGCTATTAATTTCCAGTCACTAATATTCCCCTTTTTCATTTTCTTGTATTCTTCCAGTTTCTTTCACTTTACAAAGTTGCCTGAAGGTTTTTAATGTCTTTTGTATTACTTTCTTTTTCAGCATAAATCTACCCAATCTTCATTAAAGAAAACAGTGGCTGGTTTGTACCCTGTTACTGCTCACCAGGGAAAGAGATAAGAAGGGTGATAAGAGAATGGTGAGTAAAATTCTTAGCAATTAGGTGAATAACGTATCGTGGTTTAAATAAACAAAAAATCTATTTACTGCAATGAGTTTTTTAGGTTAAAAATTCTGATAATTAAAAACACTGAGATTTGGGCTTGCTTCTCTGGAATAGACTGTGTGCGTGCGATTGTGCGCAAGTCCTGAGGAACGTGTGCAGGTACATGTGTGGGACTTAAAAATACACTGTTGACAGTCCTTATACAGACTTTCTCATATCTCACAAACCATCCGCTAGTGGCCCATGAATCACAGGTTGAGCAACAGTGCCAGAAGATGACTTGATGGCCTATTGTGAAGGACAACTACTGCTCTAGTGTAGGTTTTATACATTGGGATGTCACTCTATGAATATTTGCTTTTCTTTTTTTTCCTGAGCTGAACAGGAATTTGGAAATATTTAGTGCTGGTTTTGCTTCAGAAGTGCATGTTCTCTGTCCATTGAGTACAACAATTGAGCTCAGCATTCAGCAGCCGTCCTACCAGCAATACTGGCTAGGCTGACATCACATTCACAAACAAGTCATTCCAGTTCCTCTTGTTCAGCACTAAGCTTCTTAAATGCCCAGAGAAAGAATTTTCCCCCATCAAATTGTATGCTGCCTCAACTCTTTTACAAAGACATAATTTCTTAACCACTTTGCAATCTTTTTGTCATTAAGTTAACATAGACCAATATAGAAAACCTGCCCACTGAAAAATTGTCTCCTACCCAAACTACACCTCTCATAATAACAGAATGAATCAAAATTCCACAAAAAAAAAAATTATTTTTTTTTTTACATCTTTCATTACTTACCTAGCTCCGTGTTCATTTCTATTTTCTGCCTTCAAAGGAAGAACCTCTGATAGGAAACTGCTGATCACTTTTATTTGGCAACAACCTCCCACATTTTCTAAAATTGTTACTGATTAGCTGCCTTTCAGATTTTGGGTCTGAAAAGAAATTACACCATCCTTCTTGCTGTAGTGTTCCAAACACGGACTACACATCTCCTGAGTATGAGAGCTCTCCATTAAATACAAACAAGTCCCACTGAGCTCTCCAATTCATTTGATGAGCCACATCGTCTGTGATTTTCCTGAACTGTCATCAGGTCCTCATCATGATGATGGGTACTTCTTGACAGATGTTCCAGTTGAACAGAGGTGCTCCTTTTGGCTAACGGTTAGGATCTCTCTGCTCTGTTTTCAGCTGCTTAGAATAACTCCCGATCCTATTCCTTCTTACTCTTACTCACGACTAGACTTCCTCTCCGCTTTCCAATCTCCTCAAGCAGCTAGTTTTCTTCTCTGTTAACTACATCAATGGATATATTAGACTTGGGAACAGAACTGTATTTCCAAGGAAATTTCATTGTTCCCCTTCAGCTCTGCACTTTGCAGCTCCAGCTCACTCCTTAGATACTCAGCCTTGCTCCTCTGCCCTACCACATAAACAACGAGCTATTACTACGCAGGGACTTCAGAGCTGATTAGAGAGTACTAGAGACACTCTCCGCACTCTGACCTATCACATTTGGCTTGGTTAGGAAACCACCTCATTACAGCCAGGTAATCCGACTTCCACCAAAAAAACCCGGATAGGTGGATCACATATGCCTCTCCTGTCTGACATTTGGCACACAAGCTTCAAGGACAAATTCTGTGAAATTCCCAATTGTTTCTTATTTGTTTCTGAGAGTATTTGGTAGTGTCAATGACCTTTGGAGCACTGCTTTTCTAGCTTTCTCACAGTGCCAAATCTTTAAAAAATATCCCTTGGAGATAGTTCATGAGAAGTAATTAAGAAAAAGTGGTAAATTTAGTAGGTATAATCTTGTTATATGGGAAACTATCTCCGTGGCCAGGGATGACAGCTCAAAATCTTTGCTTTACAAGAAAAGCCGTATGTTGAAAATGGGAGGTGGGTGCCATAGAAAACACCTAGAAGAAGAGAAAATTGAGAACAGTGAATAAGGCAAACAGGAAGGGAGGAGAATGGTGAAAAATATTCAGCCCCTGCCATGGGAAAGCCAAGTAAGGAAAGTGTAGAGGAAAGGAATCTTAATAAAGTCAGGGATACGAAGGTGCATAAATGCAAAGAGCTTTGGGTAAAGGCAGCACAAGCAGCCTGAAGAGAGAATCATAGAATTGTTTAGGTTGGAAAAGACCTTTAAGATCATCAAGACCAACCATTAACCTAACACTGCCAAGTCCACCATTAAACCATGACCCTAACCACCACATCTACACGTCTTTGAAATACCTCCAGGGATGGTAATTCCACCACTTCCCTGGGCAGCCTGTTCCAATGTTTGATGACCCTTGTGGTGAAGAAATTTTTCCTAATATCCAATCTAAACCTCCTCTGGCAACACTTGAGGCCATTTCCTCTTGTCCTAACGCTTGTTACTTGGGAGAAGAGACTGATCCCCACCTCACTACAGCTTCCTTTCAGGTAGTTGTAGAGAGTGATAAGGTCTCCCCTCAGCCTCCTTTTCTCCAGGCTAAACAACCCCAGTTCCCTCAGCCGCTCCTCATAAGACTTGTGCTCTAGACCCCTCACCAGCTTCGTTGCCCTTCTCTGGACACGCTCCAGCACCCCAATGTCTTTCTTGTAGCGAGGGGCCCAAGCTGTCAAGCACGCAGACTTTACCAAGTTACAGCTATCACTGTCCTTGTTCTACCAACCTCCCACCTATCTCCTCACAGATGGCAAAAATCAGGACCTCATGATCTGATTCACTCCCTCAGCAACCTGCATGCAGTATTGGCTGTGCAAGAAATGCAATGAACAGCAAAACTGAGTAGAGGGGAAGGATCACCTCCCTCATCCTAACGCTCTTCCTAATGCAGCCTAGGATGCTACTGGCTGCCTTTGCTGCAAGGGCATGTTGCTGGCTTATGGTGAATTGGTGTCCACCAGGACTCTCAGGTGTCTTTCTGCAAAGCTTCTTTCCAGCTGATGGGTCTCCAGTGTGTACCAACCAGAGTATGAGGTTATTCTTCTTCAGGTGCAGGGCTTTGCACTTCTCTTTGTGTTAAACTCTTTTAAAAAGGACAAATCACTCTAAATAAAATGCTTAACCTGTATATTCAATTCGCTTTAGGTGGTTGGAATGTGGATTATTGCACTTTATCTCCTTGGCACAGTAGCAGGTGAGACACAATATCTCTAAAAAGTACCACTAGATGGTGAATTCAGACAAAATAATATATAAGAGATGATGACTGGTATTTTCCTTTACACTGAAGTTTGTCTGTCATTGTATGACAATGTGCATAGAACTAATGTTAAAAGGCTCTGCTCTGTTCAAATGTTATTGTTAAGAATATAAGAGACATAACTCTGTGCTGAAAATTCACAGAGAAATTCAGAGTCACGTGTCCTACTTCTATCAAGACAACGCACAAGCTGTCTTCACATGACTGCTGTTTACAAAGAACGGCTCAGCAACAGGGTGCGTAGCACAACAGACAGTGCTAAAACATGAAAGTTGAGCATAAATGAGCAAGAGACCCATTTGATCTAGAAAAAGCTACTATATTGAAAGAAATGATCATTTCATTCACAGTACAAGGTTACTGCGTAGATATCCCCCATTCCTCCGAGCAGAGACACAATGCTGTGGAGTAGGAAGCACACAGGACCAATCCTAACAAACACTTCTTACAATACTTCCTTTTTTTTAAAAAAAGAAATTGAATTAATCCTTTATAAGACTAGAAAATGGTGTCAAAAGTGTCTGGGTCTTTACTTGGTTTATTGTCAAATTACTTAGCTCCCCTTGAGTTACCTGCCTCACAAAGGAAACAAGAATGAATCTCAGTTTCAAAATAAATCATAAAATGAGTTTTCTGCTCTTCAGACTGTTGTAGTCTCAAATACATCCTCAAGCCATAGGAGAGTCTGACATATAAACAAGTTGTTTCTTCTACTCTAGGTAAAGAAGTTTGCTACCCCAGGCTTGGCTGTTTTACAGATGACCCACCCTGGTCTGGGGTACCAGGGAGACTTCTGACAGGTTTGCCTGACTCTCCAGAACATATGAACATCAGCTTCTCTCTCTACACCAGAGAAACAGGAAATAACTCACAGGTGACATTTATTTTTAACATCGAGAACTGACTAAACCTACAAATGTTTGTTAACTTGTTAAAAAGTCTATGTCAGTCGTCATAGGCAAACAAGTCGGAATAAGAAGATAGTTGGAAGGTACAGTAATGAATGTACTTTTGGGTAAAGCACGGAAAAAAAATGTTGTGAATGAACTGTAGGACACAACAGCTCTCCTGCATTTTCCTGCACAAGGATATGGGTTATGGCACACTACCTTTTGCATGCATTTAGGTCTTTGAGGAAAGTTGAAGACTGAGTATTCAGATGGGAGAGCAAATACTGCTGTTTTACAGGGAAGCTAGCTAGGAAGATATTCTGACTTAAAAATAAAAGACTGATTTTATGCAATTTCCAAACCCACATTCCACCTTGAAATCTGAGGGATTTTACATTCTTACCTGTCTCTCTGCACTCTGAAAATAAGACAGAACGACCCAAGTTGCTTATGCTCTGAAATACTGAGCAGAGCAATGCGGAGGAACCTGTAGGATAAGGAGCTGGGACCACATCACTTCAGCAGATGCTTATGAAACTGCTAAATACCTCTCAGGCTCTCAAACCTAGCATCTCCTGAGGTGTACCGGGACGTTTAGGATTCCTCTGGCATGAACTACGATGCCATCACTGCCGTTGCAGACATCATTGCTTAGAGCAATCCTGGTTGCCACGCTGAGAAGCCAACTCAGGCTCTCTAAGGATGAAAAGTTTTACCTGTAATAAACTTTTACGACCAGGGCAGGGACATGTGAGCACACAAGATAAATTCTGCAGCAGGTTACTCAGCACTTCTGTTGTTGATAAAATAAGTCAAAATACACCTTGCACTACTTCCCAGCCGCTAAGCTTAAATGTATCTATGATTTAGGGCACAGCCCTTCCACACCCAAGCTCCCTGAGCTCGCATCGCAGACCCTGTACTTGTCTGAAAACAATATAGACAGTCAGATATCATTCTCAGATGAAAAGGAAAATATATAACTAAGCAGCTTGCAGCAATGTGTGACGATCAGCTTCACCCTGATTGCACACAGTTCTTGCATGAAATCCTAATCCTTTCAGCCTTTCTAGGGTAGCTAATGACAAAAACAGGCATAGAAACATCACCTATCCAGGGGAAAGAAAAAAACAAAAACAAAAAGCTGTCGCTTAGATGCAGAGCAGCACATTGATGCCAAAGGTCAGGTCAATAAAAGGGCAAACTGAACCAGGACATGTGGAGCTGGTGGGCTGCTCTCCGGAGGAACTCATCCAACTCAGGCCAACAGGCACCGTACGATACTGTGGCCCTTTTAGGTTGCTTCATATTACACATAATGGGGTTCTTCCTGCATTAAGCAAAATACATAGGAGTAATAGAAACCACATGGGCACAACTTCTTTGGAAACCATAGTGGAACTGAGAATGGTGAGATACAGGGGTCCCTGAGTTCCAAAGTCACAGACTTTGTCCATTCAAAGTAGCCCCTTGAGTCCTACAGAGGAGATGACCTAGCTGGCCTTTTTTAAATGTTTGAAAGTATGACTAGATGAAACTTTTTTTTTTTTTCCCTCCACACACAGGTGATCTCGGCAATAAACTCCTCAACCATCCCAAACTCACATTTTTCCTCACGTAGGAATACCACCTTCATCATTCACGGATTTGGCAGCACTGGAAAAAAAGGCTGGGTGGTAGAAATGTGCTTGGTATGAAAGAGTATCCTCTGATTTCCATCAGCAGTTGTAACTACAATCTGTCAGTATCCTTTAGGTGCTAATGTTCACCTTCCATTTCGCAATTCATTAGGTAGTAGCAGATACCAACCAAGAAGTAAATTTCACAAAAGCCAAAGTGTTCCCAGTCTGGAAGATGCAGCATAGTCAAGGTTTCTTGGTCATCTCTGACATTATGCTTCTCTAGAGACTTTCCATCCCCAAACCCTACAGATCAGATCAAAGCAATCAACTGAACACAGATGTCCCCAGCTTCTACACCAGTGTCAGAATATTGGATGAGACACGCCAATTCACCGCTTCTCCCATTAGGAGCAATTGAACCGTCCTTCAGTCAAAAGGCCTTCCTGAGTTGGAAAGCTCAAGTTTCAGTCTACCAATACCATTCTGGTTCACCATTATTTAGTTCTTAAAAAACAAAAACAAAACAAACAAAAAAAACCCAAAACAAAACAGAAAAAACCTTTTTATTTGGTTACACAGTGCAATGAAAAAAAGATTTCAAATATGAAATGTGGAAGGTACCACAAAACCAGCAGAGTGTGCTGTGTCAACGACAGCCTTGGCTCTGATAGATAAGCAAAATCTACTCTAGTTTCTGCTTCTGCCACGCTGGCAGGGAAAAGGACAAGCTAGAAAAAGACCACCACTGAATACTAAGTCACAGATCTGCAGCATTATTTGTGTTCATAAATCTCTAAAAACTTTTAATCTAGAACATTAATATTCCAATTTTTCCAGTTGAAAAGAAGCTGCAGTTCTATCTTCTCTCCACACCACAAACTGTGTTTATGGTGCCTACAGGAAAGGAGGGAATCCAGGATTCAAGGCACAATCACTTCAAGCTTCTGTTTTCCTTGACATTCACTTTCAGCCGTTTACCATAGATTAATTTTTGTTCCCCCTCCTTGTTCTTTCTCAAACCTTAACTAAGCCTTAGTCACAAAAAGCTATAGCGGCAGACTTTGATATATGATTCTTCCAGTGGAAGAATCACTGATCTCTGCAAGACAGTGACCAGTACCAAAGTGACTAATGAATTAGTTTTCTTTGCTGAAATAGAAACTTTCTGCTCTGCTCCAAGGCTTTCCAGTCTGTCGTGTCTTTCTCAGTTTTAAAGACACTTGGTAAATAAGTCTACTTCCTGGCCTATTCAGTTAAATTACCAACATCCCTCAAAGGAAGTCCCATACTGCACATAGCAGCTACTGTGCATTTGTGTGGCTTTTCCAAATTATTTCAAATATGTATATAAATGGCTTATAAAGTAAAATATTTTTATTACAGTCTTTCTTAATTGATACTTTTGGGATTAATGGCTTGTTATATTCTGTTCTGTAAGAGCTGTGTTTCAGTGTGGTACGGGCTAGAGCAAAGGGTCCTGTTTAGTAAAGAATGAGAAATTCCATTATTATATTAGCTTTTAATGTTTATTCTAATTTAAGTTGAATCTCTGTTTGTCACTTGGTTTCCTTAAATACTTTGCTTTATGTGTTCCCACATCAGCTGTTACTGGAAGTGGAAAACATCAACTGCATTGCTGTCGATTGGAAAGACGGTGCAAAAGGCACCTACATCAGCGCAGTGAACAACATCCGCGTGACTGGGGCCGAGGTTGCTTATTTCCTGAAAACTTTACAGGTAAAACACACAGCTTTACCACCTACAATTCCTAAAGTGGATGTAGTGGGGTTACGACACTGCTGCTTTGGTTTTGAACCTTGTCCAGCACGGTCAGCCAGTGCTTCAGGAAGAGCTGTACAATGTTGAGATCCAGCTAATTATACTAATTATCAAATCTGTAAAGACTTCTCACAGCCACAAAAGACAAATTAAGCTAACGTGGTTGAAAAGAGGTGTCAATTAACTAAAGACCAGTAGATGGCAACATTTCCATATGATGATACATGCAAGAAGGCATTCAATGGAAATGAGGCAAGACCTACGAGTTCAGTGATTACAAGTTTTGCCAGCATTGTATACGTGTGCTAGAAGCAAATTAGTATCTCAGCTTAGCACTACTAAAACGAGCAGGAGCCAGCTCGCTTGGTGCTGCCATATTTGCTGTCTACAGGCATGATAAACTGTCCAGTTGCCTTCTAGTTATGAACTTCATGTTCCTGAAGACAAGCATTCACGTTTATGCATATAGCACAGAAATGCTCGGTTGCAAAGTTTAAAAGTATCGGCATTTGCCGCTGACTTCAGAAAGACTTACAAGTACTTAGAACTGCTGAAAAACAGAACCTTGCCTGGCTATGGACTTAATCCTGATCAGGAGGCGTTCATCGTAAAGTGCTGCAAGAGAGAGTTCAGAGCCCACGAGGCAAAGTGCCAACTTCGCAAGCACCCGAGTATCAAACACTTCCCCAGAACCTGCTGGGGTACAATCTACTGTTTCTACCTAGGAAACTCATCTCTAGCCTCACACGTTTGCCTCTGTATCTTTCTTCTTTGTGTACAAATCCCAGGTCACTTGAAGATGGGGTCAGTTTCTCATTGAATATCCCTATTACTGCATCATTTGCAGTCTAGGCCTCTTTCTTCCATTTAAAAAAAAAAAAAAAAAGCATAAATGATCCTTAGACTTTCTTTTCCCGAATTTACAAACTTCTAGAG